>JAQFXP010004677.1:0-10312 GCA_034693685.1 Belba bartosi
ACGTTTTCGTGAAATACAAATACAAATAAAGAGCGAAAATAACAAACAATTCAAACACTTTAGCATTTTGTGTAACAATTTGTTGAATAATGAAGATTTCAAGTGCTTTGAGTTGAATAGAAATTGATTTTTGCGCTATCATTGCGATAAGAATTTGTTATAATCTATAGATTAAAATAATAATACAAATAAAAGTACAAAAGAAATAATATAAAAATTGAAACTTTAATACAAGCGCTAAAAAAATATATAAATATATATACAAAGAGTCAGAATAAAATGATTGATAAAGAACTAGTTTTAAAATAGTTTCAGTTCCGATCCAATTCGTGTGACTCTATTATCACTTTTAAAACGGATTTATAGTTTTGTTTTTGTAAATTAAAAAATATAAAGCGATAAATGTGTTAACATTATAATTAATAAATGAATTAAATCTAAATATTCAATCAAAAAAGTTTTCTTCAAATATATACATAAATTAAAGCCGAAGAATAGAGTCATTAAAAAACTTGATTCAAACTAAGCATTAATAAAATAGAGATTCAAATGTAATAAATAGCAAACAAACAGTTATTTACTGAAGCGTTCATTTGGTATCTCAAATGAATATTCTGGCTCTAAGTCAGTGCCAGAATTGTCAGCGAAAGCTGTATATGAATTATTAAAATATGTATAAAATGAAAAACAAACAAAAATAGAAAAGAACTAAAACTTTCGAAAGCTATCAAAAAATATTTTTGTTGGAGAGAAGCGAAACCGAGTTTAAAAAAGGAGAAAATTATACTTAACTTACGATTAAATTTTGAAAACATTAGTAAACATTCATAAATACAAAGTATATAATTATATTTGTATAAAAATATGAGTATTTAATTGAATCTATATTTTGTCCTATATTTTCAAACAAATTGTGTAATTTTAAGCATAAAAATCGCATTAATAGTAAGAAAAAGGCCAAAAAATTTTAATATAAATTTAATTGAAATACTATGCAAACAATTCAAGGAATTAGTGTTTATTTATTCAAAAAAGCATTTTCTGAAATAAGCACTAGTAGTCAATCAGTCATCAGTGGAATAAAAATAAAAATAAGCAATTCGTGACACAAGAAGACAATTCTGACAAAAGTCGACTCAAAGAAAAATACGACAAAAAATTCATCTGAAATGTTAGAAATCTTTTTGAATTGAATTCATAAAAAGTAACGAAAAGAAAGAGAAGAAAAAAATGAAACGAAAAATCTTGAATTGAGTGTAGAATATGAGAAGATCGAGAAAAGTGTGTATTTTTAGGTACAGTCGGTGCCTACAAAAGCCGGTGCTCACAGGCACAGTAGCTCTCCTACAAGAAGAGCCAACTTTTGTTTGTTAATACGTACAACAAATTGTAGAAAAATTAAATCTAAACATAATTTCTAAATACAATTATAGAAAGTATTTGCGACAAATAGTACGATACAAATGACAAATCAATGACTTTCTAACAACAAACAGCTAATTGAGTCATAGAGTGTAGAGAACTATGGGATTAAAAGCGGATTATATAATAGTTTTTGAACTCAACTATAAATTCTTTAAGTAATTCATTGCATTAGTCTTACTATAACTCTATTTATAATCAAAAACTATAGAAAAATAACTATTTATAGAATACAAGAAAAAACGAAAACAAAAAAACGGATGGATTTTGTTAAAGAGTTTTTCTATTGTTTAAAATCGTTATTTGAGTTACATTTGTCAGGAATTGTTAACAACTATTTAGTGAATAATTAAAATCTTAACTTAAAAAGTGAACAGTAATGCGAAAAATAAAAAACAAGAAAATACTTATATAATAACGATTTGTTTTGAATGCAATGAATGAGTGAGTGTTTGAATGCTTTAACTACTGTATGGTTTCGGTTCCAAAATATTTATAGAAATAAAAAATGAAATAAATAATCAAAATATTAGTTCAATGAAAGTGAAGATATAAATTACATTAAGAGGAAAAGAAAAAAATGTATCAAAAGCTAGAATCTAAAGCACTAGTAGATCCAAGAATTTGCTAATGAATAATAACTACTATTTTAATGAATATATAATTCTAAGTGCGATAAAGACATGATTTAAAAATAGCAATTCGTTTCTCTCCTACTGTAGGAGAGTTAGAGTTAGTCCACTATTTCAGTGACTTTTGAATAAATTTAAATTTTATTTTTTAAATCTCAACTGAGCTGTAAGAAGCGGTGCCACTAATACTGTGCGGATACCAGTGCCTACTATACACTAATTAGCAATTACACTGTCACTATCTCCGGAAGTTTGAATGATCGCTAGTATAACAAAAATGTAATTCTTATTATTTAAGATAAATGCAAATTCAGGAATAGTTTTCGCTTTTCTTTAAATTATATTTGTATTTATTTTAATTAATTGTTTTATTAAAGCTATTAATTAAATTTCGACAAAAATTAGATCAATTATAAGTAAAAGTTATTCGAGTAATCAATCATTCGATTTGATAAAAGAGTATTTTTGCGGAACTTCAAAAATATCTATTTTTGTGATAATTACAGAGCATTTGAACGACAGTTAAAACTAAATATATGTAAAAATTTCTCATTTCTTAACATTTCGCACAAAAATACAGAAATACAGTTCAAGACTAAAGAATAGACTTAAATGAAAAGCAAAACGAAATTAAATTAAGCGAATCTAAAACCACAGTTTGATTTATACGTAAATCAGTTTACTGGCACCGGAACCCAAAAAAGGTTCAGTAGAAAAAAATTCAAACAAAGCTAGTAAGCAAGCTCAAACTCACAAATCTAAAGTGCTTTTTATATAATAAAAAGTGACTGTATTTCGAAAAAGTTATAAAAAAGCTTTAAATAAAAGTGAATAAAACAAAATTGAAAGAAAGACTTCTTTTATAAATCATTTGCCAAAAATGTTTCAAATAATTTATTTTTCCGGTAAATGTAAATAAAAATAATTCAAACTTTTCGGCAAAAAGAGAGTATAAGATAAAAAAACGGATGAATATTAAGTTTTGCAATGCTATCACATTAGCAAAAATACTGTTTCGAATATATATTTATATTTAACTTTAAAATGGAATAAAAAACTTTTTAAATCTTAACCAGGGATAGAGAAGGTTGGTCCATGGGGGGATCAGGGGAGAGATTTTCCCAAAATTTTGGCCAAAACCCTAGGGAAGATGGTATCAGTGGAGGGATTTTTTCAAAAAAGCTTAAAAACCTTTATATTCACGATAAAATTTTACCTATTTATCTGAATTTAAACCGGATTTAGCACCAATTTAAGAATAATTTCCCAAATTTGGTCAAAAAATCGTAATTCGAGTGGGTACCTTTTCGCGGACCAAATGCTAAGAGGGGGGGGGGAAGGAATAAATCAAAATTTTCTAAATTAGGGGGATTTTTGACTGAACCTTCACGATCCCTGATCTTAACGCAAAAATCGTATAGAAATAAAACAAATTATAGAACAGTTAGGCCGGCATTGAAAGAAAACTCGTATTCAGATACTTATGCGCTTATATGTGAGCTTATGAGAGTACATGAATGAGGGAATGCCTACCTGTGGCTGAATGTTCGCAACTTTATTCCACGAGAACTCGAATTCCTGAAGAGGCACTTTCGCTGCCTTTAAATAACGCAAGAATTCCCGTTCCTCTGGATTCAGAATTAGTAGAGCGTGACCTTTACCCCCTTCACCCCGTGCTGTTCGACCCACTCTATGTATGTATTCCTTTTGGATCACAAAAACATTAATTCATTAAAAGTTGAAAACAAATTAATACCTTTGGATCATCGGGTGGATCGTATTGAACAATCCAATCCACTTGTGGAATGTCTAGTCCTCGTGCGGCCACATCTGTGCACAAGAGTATACCCGACTCGGAGTTACAGAACTGGAAGAATGTTGTCGTTCGCTTCGTTTGCTTTTGTTTTCCCTTTAGTCGTAAATATATAAAATATCGAAAACTTTAAACAATAAGTTAGAGTACAGTAAGTGTTAATAACTTACATGAATTGACATAACCGGCAAATCGATGTAATTGAGTAACTCGTTGTGAAACTTGACAGACATACAGGAACTGAAGAAAACCATTACTTTTTTGTTTCGATTCTTCTTCAGAAACGTAAACAACAGTAGAAACCGTTTATCCGACGGCGCGATAACAAATCCCTGCTCTAAGCCATCGACAGTCGCCGTCTCCTTATACTCTTCGAGGCCCACATAAAGCGGTTCTTTCTTAAGGGCGACACTAATCAAGTCATCGGTTTTCTTAGTGAGAGTTGCGCTGAAAAGCATTGTTTGTCTTCTTTGAGGCAATAATCGAATGATTGCTTTCATCTCTTCTTCGAAACCGATGTCTAGTATCCGATCCGCTTCGTCGACGATAAGGCACTGGAGGTTCTTATATAGGAATTGTTTAGTGTTTTGCAAATGATCTAAAAGTCTTCCCGGAGTCGCCACCACTATATTCACGCCTTTCATAAGTTTTGTCGCTTCTGAATGTCTATTAGTTCCGCCCATTATTAGGCCATAAGTCTGTTTGTGATATTTCATCAGTTCCTTCAAAACACCGAACGTCTGCATCGATAGCTCTCTCGTCGGGGATATAATGAGAACTCCCGTTCCGTTTCTTGGCATGAATTTCAGTTTATACATCAGTTCTATCGCCGGTACCAAAAACGCCAGAGTTTTACCGCTTCCGGTCTTTGCCGCTCCGACCAGATCTCTGTCACAAATATAAATGTTTTATTAGATTTGTTTTTAACTTAATATTCAATAATATCTAACTTTCCGTCCAATAAATGCGGAATTGTTTTCGACTGAATTTCCGTCATTTGCGTAAATTCCATGTCTTTAATAGCATTTAAACTAAATTCCGAAACTTTGTCTTTCAGTTCATCGAATCGACTAATCGTTAAATTTGATGAACTCTTCAGTGAAATTGTGTCTGAAGTGACTAATTGTGGACATTCTTCGCTCTCATCGTCTACTTCTTCGACAATCGATTCGTCATTTGGTTTAAGTTTTTCTTTTTAATCAAATCAATCAAATGAGACATCAATTCAATAAAATTTAAAAAAACAAATATTACTCTTATTATTGTGACTCAATTCTTCATTCTTCCTCTTGTGGACACTTTGTTCTTCATCACCAGAATTGTTGTCAATTTGTTTATCAATTAATTTATTTATTTCTCTGTTTTTAATCCTTTGTTTCTCTTTATATTTAAGATTTTTCTTGAGTTTCCTCATCAGTACCTCTTCGTGTACTTTAGGCATAATTTAAATTATAATTATAATTAAATTAAATTAAAAGATAAACTAAATTTTAAACAAAACTATTGATAAACAAAAACATGTGTTGTTTAACACGTTTTTCCGATACTGTAATCAATTCAATCTTATTATACTTCACCTAAAAGAGGAGGTCTTTAAATAGTGTTATTAAAGAGCCAATCAAATTCGTTTGTTTAATTTAAGCGCAAAATTTGTCTTTAATATTTAATTTGATTTAAATTTGTTAATTATTATGTTTTTAATCTTAAAACAACTTTAAACTATATTAATATAGATTTGGTTATAATTAATATATTTAATACAATTTAATTATTAATATTTTAATCAATTTAAAGTTTGTTTATAAATTATAACGATTAAAGTATTACGTTTTTGACGTAATGTTTGGTTCGTAAGTATAATCTGAGTTGAATTGCGTGGCATTTGACAGCATTTCAACGAAAATAAATAATTTGTTTTTATTTCAGTTAATAAATCATCAAATCATCCGAAATGTAAGTTTATATTCAAGTCTATATGTAAGCCTTGATTCCGATCTAATAGTTTATTGTTTATTAGGGCCACAGCACCCGCACCCGTATCTAAAGTGACGTTTAAGATAACCCTAACATCTGATCCGAAACTGCCGTATAAAGTGTGAGTCGAAGTCGTTATTTCATTTCTTATCGATTAAATCCAAAACTAATCGACAACTTTGTGCCACAAATAGACTAACAGTTCCCGAAAACGCTCCGTTCACTGCTGTACTGAAATACGCGGCCGAAGAGGTAGGAAATGTTTGGATGTTTTGCTAATTTATTGATCGAATTGATCCGTACCTACAGTTTAAGCAAACGCCGGCCACCAGTGCCATCATAACAGACGACGGCATTGGCATAAACCCATCGCAAACAGCCGGTGATGTCTTCTTAAAGCACGGCTCGGAGTTACGGCTTATACCCAGAGATAGGGTTGGCTTTTGTTGAGATTTATTTCATTTTAATTTTGTATTTTTGTTTCATTATTAGAGTATAAAATTGCATAAAAATGTTAAATAAATAAATAATTAATTAATTATTACAATTAAGTTATGATTACGATATAATCATTAGATATAAAAATTGTATAAAATATATTAAATAATTTTTAATAATTAATTTGAAAGTATTGGTTCAATTCTCGTCCTATAAGATAAAAAAATAAACATAAGATTTGAGTTAAATTCAAAACAAAATCGATTCAAATTACCCATTCATTCGGGTCGACGCCTTCGTAGTGCTCTTGTGGCAGCTCTTCATCTTTGAACTGAACTTTTTCAGACATTTGTTGAACGATCTGAAGATTTAATTGGACATTAATTAAATTGAAAAACAGAATCAAATCAATTTCGAACCATTTCCTGCTTCTGTCGACCGCCGTTCAAAAAAGCCAATGAACTCTGAAGAGGAATATCGCCTTCGAATTGAATCGGCAATGAATTCGGATTATTATTTTCGACTTTCTTCGGCGGCGCCGGTGGCTGTGCTTCGGATAAGAGGGCCATATCTTCCGGTTTTAGACTTAGATAATCTGATTCTCCATTTTGACCGCAAAACCAAAGCTCGGAAGTGATGGTCGGCCGCCATAAGACTCGAGTGGCCGGGAATAAGTCGTCCTGAAAGTACTCGATCTGCAAACACATAATTGCATTAATTTTAATCAATTTTAATCAGTTTTGTCAACAATTACTCGAAGTCTGGGAACAGTGAAAGAGATCGGTTCGATGGCTGAAGGGGTCAACCGATAGCCGCGCGCGAACTCAACGCTCCGAATGTCACAAAAACATTTGTACAGATATGCGATCGACTGATGAGGGGTTGGAGTGTTATAGTGAGACAAGTGGTGGACATATGGGGCGCTGTCTGTCGGCGAAGATATTTCGAACGTAAAGACAGTCGAATCTCCCTTTCCGGTCAGGAATAGTGTCGAACTGTCGTCGTCGTAGAACGGGATCAGAATCGCTGGCGAGACGTCCAGACCTTCCGAAGCGATTGGTTTCGATAAATCGTTTTTATCAAAGACTAGAAACTGACGCTCAGATACGCGACTAAAACCGGTTACAATCACTAGACTTCCCTTCTGTGCCCAACACACCCGTCCGCCACGACTTCCCTGAGTGGCCAACCCTTCCTGAATGAGAGCGCCTCCATTTCGGGGATCAAATATACGAAGTTTTTGGTCCTTAGAGAGCGTCGCCAACTGAGTGCCGTCTGGACTCCAACTCATACCAAATAACGGCTCCGAATGAGCATTGATTACAATTTTACGTTCCATTGTTTGAGTGTTCCAAATGATTAGCTCCAAATCCATCGCAAATGTGGCCAAAACGTGGCTCGCGTTCGGGTGGTATTGAATAATAGTAAGTCTTTCGTTATGTGCGACCAATTCTGTTTCAAACTCATCGGTATTCTCTGTCAGGCCTTTCTCCGGAACTGTCCACAACTGGACCACTCCGTTATCACATCCGACGGCTATCTTGTGCTCATCGAACGGATCAAAAGTAAAATCGGCGATAGAATGACCGCAAACCAGATGAGGGATAACTCCACCCGAGAGTCGCATACCTTTGTTAAGCTTAAGAACAGCCAATTGATTACAAGTGGGCCCTATAGGGACGGCACCGAACTTGGAGTTGACTTTAAATACATCACATTCTCCGGGAATTGTTTTACTCAATCCATTAAAGTTCGTAATGTGTGTCTCCCGGCCTAATATCGTTCCCTTCAAGTGCCGAAATTTGGTGGTTCGGACTGTAAAACATTGAATCAATTTTTTAAAATATATTAAATTAAATATAAGTTAAATCAATTTACTTGTAAACCCTCTCCGCTGTGGCTGAGGATTGCGAGCAATGGGAACATTGATTATGGGCTCGAGTTTTGTCGTATTATTCTGTTTCTGATCAGAAATATATTCCATTTCATTTGATTTCGGATTTTCGATTAAATTCTTAAGACTTGCGTCGACATCAATGCCGTCTTTTTCGCAAATATTCAAGAATTGATCCACTTCTTGATCACTCGTTTCAACTTTGACGTCAGAGCCGAGTGTTTTGCCCAAACGGATCAGTTTTTCCCGTTTATTGAAATTCGGATTCAAACTAATTGTTGGAATTTTGTTGTCATTTAATTCCAACCAATCATTTAAAGTGATGTTAGAATCGGGAGATTTGGTTTCGGGAAACAAATCCGAATGGAATTCCCGGTAAGACTTTCGGGGAACTCTATAACTGACGGGTGCTATACAGTCGGCGCTAATTAATATAATGCGATTCACTTCGGTTTCCATTATATTAAGCGCTCGCTTGGAAGCCAGAGCCGCGCCTTTGATCTGCAAATCAATCGACTTCTTATTGATGCCATTGTTGTCAAACTGTGCGGTTCCGTTGATTAAGTCATTGGCCTCCCAGTGATTGACAGCCGAATCGTTTCTGCCGGCAGTGAACAGCATTTGAGTGTCGAAATCGAATAATGGAATCCAAACGCCGGCCGACGGCTCAAACTCATTGATAGAAGTGATTGGTTTCTGATTAGAACGGATGTCCCAAAGGAAAGCCTCTCTGGCTTTACGTCTATTAAAACCACTCGAAACGAGATTTGGTTTGTCGCCCAACCAAATGACTCGGGAGTCCCGATCGTTGTCGTGTCCGGAAAAGTGTAGTGCAAATGCATTCGAGCCATCAATCCTTGGGTCCCATACTTTGATGCCATTTCCACTCTCAGTCAATGCAAACAGTTTTCCGTCATATTTACAATCAATGCTTTGGATTTGTGAGCAAACGTTAGATTCGAATACATTTTGTCCTTTAGTTATGTCATAGAGTTTTAGTTGAGTTCTTGTGGCGAAAAAGAGTAGAGTTTCAACTGTTTTGTGAAATTGTATCAATTCTACCCGTTCTGAGCAATCGATTGAATGAATGGCATTGTTTGGAGTGACTATTGTTGGCAACAGTTGTCTCAACTGCCATATCCTGATCTGACCGGTGCTCGAAGACGAGGCCAGTATTCCGTCATCGTATGGAGAAAAGTCCAGATCTGATACTTCGCCTCAAATTAGATTAAATGTAATTGTTTTTAAACAAGAGTTTAGTTTTTTTAATCGATTGCTTTATTTAATATTAATTATTTCAGATTATTGTCATTTAATTGAGGAAAGACTCACTTCCGTGCGCTCTAAGGATTGACGGCTTTTGTTGAAAATCATTAATGTTTGCAAAACCGATATTTCCGCCTAAAGTGTTTCAAAAGTTATTGAATTCAATAATAAAACTTAGAATTAGAAAAATATTTGTATGCCTTCGAGTATGTATGCAATCAATGAAGCACTTGATTTGATTAGATTGGATTGAATGCCAGAATTGGTAGCATTTATGTCGTCTGTAATCCAACCCTTAGATCGAAATACAAGCAATAAATCAGTTTTTTTAAGACAACAATATCTTATCTCAAAAAACTATTTCAATAAATCTATTCGATTACAGTATAAATAACAAACAAAAAGTTTAGTTAATTTCATAAGTTTTTCAATAATAACAAATATTATATGACTTCAGATATCTGATTGACCTTTAATTCCGAACATCGAAACCTCGAACTATGACCTTATTTGTGTAATTTTAATATTCTAATCAGTCTGTGATTTGATATTTAAGTTTTATTTAAGTCTAAGTCTAAGTTGACTTTGAAAATACGGGTCAATCACGTACTGCAGTCGACGATAAAGTAATCAAAAACAAAGTTAAAGAGACTTATTGTTACAAATTAAATGACTAATAAGTAAAATATGTTTTGATAAAAACCAATTAAAATCTATTCAAAAGTTTAGTTATTTTTGAAAAATATGAAAATATAAGTTTAAGTCTTAAGACAATAATCTGTAAATAAAAATCAAATTTCAAACGCCTGTCCCCTCTCTTACCTCATTTTTCTTGTCGACACTTGCGATGACATTCTTATACTTAGAAACTTT
>JAQFXP010004678.1:0-10311 GCA_034693685.1 Belba bartosi
TTAACATATTTAACATTTATTTTTGATAAATTTATTTATTATATTTCCATAAACAAAACATAGCTTTATTCGTCATGTCATGAAATCTAGTGAGCCACCAGAATCGCCACAACCTCACATGTTTGATGATAATAAACCTAATAAACAAACATTATTGCTGGTAGAAGATCTTCCCATTGGCGCAAATTGAAAAACGACAATTGATTACAAGCATTGTATGTATTAGCAATTAATTTGCTCTCTAGACACAATGGAAATATGTCGTAACATGTCAGCAATATAATAGTCAATCCACTATTACCAAACTTATTTTATTTTTTTGCTACCAATTGTGGCTTTAGTTATAGGCTTAGCGTTAGATTTAAGTTAACATTTCAAATAATAACATCCGTAATGCTAATAATATTATGTAAAATTAATTTAAATATTAATTATAAAATATAGTAAAAAATTAAATTATATATTTTAAACTAATTTTATATTATACAATTTTAAAAATATATAATATTTGAATAACAAACAATAAACAAAAAATAATTTATAATTTATTTAGTAATTAATTACAAATTAAAAAACTATTCAATATATTTCTTCTGTTTTACATTTTAATTATTTATTTATGACATTTATTGATAGTATATTAAAAACAATTCTTATTTAATATTAAAAAGTATTTATTTAAAGTAAAGATAAAAGGCATAATATTTTTGTTACATTAAGTTTTGTGTTTGTTTATTAGCCTGGAACATGTTTTTAATAAGCTTTGTAGATTTAAAATTTGTTTTACCTTTTACAACTTAAAAAGTTACAACCTAAATTATTAACTTTAGAATACACCAATGTTCTTTTAATAATAAAAAAATTATAATATGTAAGTAATGTTATATAAGTCTTGAAATTTTAGTCACTACTGGTTACCAATTATTAATATTTTAAATTTGTTAGAAATCTTATTTACTTTTAATTAAGAATTTAAAATTATAAATATAATAAATCGCCAGAGCCTATATTTAATTATTTAAATATTAGGTTTTTGAAGTTTTAATTTACAGTAAAATGATCTAACTAATTTTTAAATTTAAAAACACAGATGATAAAAAATCAGTTAAGTATTGATATAATATAAATTAAAAATATTTTATAAATTAGAAAATAATGTAATTCTTTTAAATAAAATTATTTTAAAAATTATCAAACAATATATTTTAATTTACAAATAAATATTTATAACTAGTCAAATTATATATTTAATTATAACTATAAAATTTATCTTAACATTAAAAAACACATTAAAATTCTTAACGAAAACTTAAATCAAAACATTTTTAAGTGTTATAAATAATTTTTAAAAAATAATTTATTAATTTATTGATAAATCAATAACTTTGAGAAATAAAATTGATAGAAAGGCAATGATCTGTTAATAATTAAATTAAATTAAATTAAAATAAATAATAAATAAGTAATTTTATACTTCATAGCATCTAGCATAATTAATAATAAACAACGAATAACACGAAAATCCAATTCTTTTTACAGCTATTCGTTCTATCAATGACTGAAACTGTTATAAAAATTTTATTAATAAATGAAAATTTTTACATAAATTTATTTTACTTTTGAATTAATAATAATTGAATTAATTGATATCTTCTTTTGATTTGAATATTTACTTAAATAATGAATTCGTAAAACATATAAATTGTTTAATAATTTATACGATTTATTCACTAATAGATTGACTGAAGAAGCCGTGAATATAATACAACAAAATATCAACGAAAATATGATAAATAGATAAATAAACATTATTTTAAATAAAAGCGATAGGGGTTTGAAGATTATTGTAAATAAAAATATAACAGAAATTGTTCCAATAGTTCCCCAAAATAAAAATAAAAATTTAGACCAAAATCCAGAGTTATATTCATTTATCTCTCGATTTATTGAATCCAAAGATCGAAATAATTTTATATAATATATTAATAAATTTGTATTTATTATTGAATTATTAATTGATTTAAGTTTAAACTTTAAGTAATAACACAATATATAGAAATATATAACTTGGTAGATAATTATTCGCATAATACAATAAGAACTTAAAACATAAAAAATAGCATTTGGTATAAGAAAAATAATAAACTCAATAAAATTTAGATAAAATATTGCCGGTATTATTGACTCAAATAATGCAAAAATCGGTATTATTTTTTCAACATTGTAATTCGATATATTTAACAAAATATCAGCTCTTTTAACAAGTTTATAAATATCATCTCTATCTTCGAGACCTATACTCTTAGGCGAACGCAAACCCGACATCATTTCAAACACTGCAAGAAATGTCGGTTTTATACCATTTCTGTAGTTATAGTAATACACTATTTGTAAACCAATGCATAAAATCAATCCTAAAATAACACAAATATTGAAATGATATCTCATTCCAAAGTAATGCGAAAAGTCTCCAATTATTATTAAAATGTATGAATTGTCATCATTTGGTATTAAACTAATAATGTTTTTAAACAGTTGTATAATAAATATTATAAACACTGAAATTGGTTTTTGCAACAAATTTAATTTTGCATTATGGTTTTTATTCTTCATTTTAATTAAATTTAGACCAATTTTATAAAATTGATTTTCTACAGATTTTATTAATAAATAATCTGGCAATATTATTTTTGGATCAAATAATTCCATAATTTAATATTGCTAGCTACAAATAATTTACAATTAAAATTATATTAATTTTTAAATAGATTGCTTCCTATTAATTTTATTAGTAATTTTTAAAAATGACTTTTTAATAAATATAATTTATATTTAAAATAAATTAACGAATTTTAATGCTAATAATGTTTAAAACATTTTATTAAAACTTTCCAAAATTACTAAAAAATAAAGTTTTATATATTTTAATTTAAATTATTTGGATAATTATATTTTCAATAATTAAAGTTTTATTCTAATTTATTTTTTAATGACATGTCAATTACCAATAATAGGTGCAATTTATATTGATATATTAAATTATTTTGTTAAGTAATTAATTTTGTTTTTCTTATAAAATTATAAATTATATTTGCCATTGTAATAAATTGAATTTAATATTTAATGATGTATTTGACATTTTGCAATATACTTTAAAATACATATTTAAAACAAATATTTAATTTATAACATTTATTATATAAATATAATTTTATTAAATATTTTAAAAATTAAATACAATTTTAAGTACTGTATTTTTTATATTTATTATTATAAGAAGTAACTTGCTAATGGTTTATAAATTTACTAAAATTTTGTTTAAATAAACTTGCATAAATCTATTTTGCCAATATACATTTCTCTCAAATATATATTTATAAAGTTTAAACTAATTATATTTTGTAATCTATTATCAAATTTTTTATGTGATTACAATCCAAGAAGTTACAAAAAAAATTGTGATAAAATTTTAATTGTGTTAACGTATTTCCGCGCATAAACTTTTAGTGCCTATATATAGAGTGAAGCAGATCATATGCCCTTATATCCCGGGTATACTGGCTTGCCGTTATAAATGGTAAATAAAATCAGTTTTATCAATATTTTTACCATTAATGTAAAATAATTAAATTTTAAAATATTTAAATTACTGCATGTGTTTAATTATGTATTATTTGTTTTTATTAAAATAATAAATAGCCCAAATTATAAACTTTAAAGATATTACTGTAAAATAATAAATTTCTTTTTAAACCTTTAGTTTTACTCAAAAACCTTTGAAATATTGTTAATTAATTTGTATACTGTAATTAATATAATTACTAATAGTTATTTTGTCAATTTACTAAATATATCTAAATTTTTGCTATTTCTAACATTTATTGTAAAATTATTTTAAAAATAAAATTTTGTATATATCACTATAAGGGCTTTTTTTATTTATGGTCAAAATCACTTATAAGGGCATGCAAGTGTATGCACGGGAATACGGTAATGACATTTTTAATACTGTAATACTGAATTATACAATTTAAACTCAATTTTAGCATTCATTTATTGTTTTAGAAAATTGCTAATATAATTAATTTTTGCATTTAACATTATGCCTTTCTTGTTATTGCATCAAAAAAGTGAAATCTATTTTAATAATTAAAATATTCATATATATTATCCTAACTATTATTTTTTTAATTATAACAATTTCTTAAATTTTTAAAATATTATTTATGCTAATTTTATAGTTTAATTTTAGCAGTTTATATATTTATATATTATTAATAATGTCAAATTTTTAATGAATTAATTAATAAAAAAATTGTTAACTTGTTCTATTTCTAATTAATATCTTAAATATATAATTAATAATTACAATATTTGCTAATTTTATTTTTATATTATGACAAATCATTATAAACGTTAATAAAAAAATTTTAGTTAATAAGTTTTAATTATATAAATGTACAAGTACGTGCACTTAACTTTTGTTCGTTTTACTATATCTGAACATTACTTTAGCTACGGATTAAGAAAGTAATGTTGGATGACCCAGAAAAAAACAGAGGAAAAAATTTAAAAACTATACAAACAAATCTATTTATTAACTTAAATAATTCAGTTTATAATCAGAAATCGAGAATGTCGTCAATAGAGGGGGAGATCAGGGAAATTTTCCTAAATTTTGGCCAAAACCCTAGGGGGAGGGCGGTAGTATCAGAAAAGGGATTTTTTTAAAAACGCTCAAAAAGCCCATATATTTATTGTAAAATGTTACTTAATTTAATTAAATTTAAACTAAATTTTGCCGATTTAACTGGATTAAAACCGGGTTTGGCAACAACTTGGTAAAAATTTTCCATTTTTAGTCAAATACAAAAAACATTTGCCGGCCACATTTGGATACCATTTTCGGACCATATGTATAACCAGAGAAGGGCAAGAGATAAGAAATCAGACTGTTTATTAACTTTCATATCGTTTGCTAAATATACAAAAACAAAATAACTGCAATGTCCTCCAGCAGACACCAACGGACACTGCAGATATATGGTTTTTGTATGTTTAGCAAATAGGAAAAATGTTAATTAACTATTTTGAACTATGAAATGTGCCCTTCACTGTGTATAACCTATATGACCAAAAATATATCACCTAAAATTTGTTTATTAATTTAACTAGGTCTTTCTGTCTACCTGTGACCCCCATTAATATATCCCAGACAGTTTATTTAAAAAGTTTTTATTATTTGCTTTTAAAAGAAAAGAAATTTTAAAATGTTTTCACTTTAAAGCCTGTAATGAAGTATTGAATACATATTTAAATTGCTCTTTAATTTAATGTGTGTCCGATCTGACGCAAAGCGTATCCACTGTAAAGTCAAGACCTATGCCTTTAATAGTGTAATTGCGTAGTGCAATACACCCGACCGCAGGATTGAATATTTGGTTTTTAGTAGAGCCCAAAGGCAGCAAAAATTAAAAAGCACTATTTTTCGTTGTTTTTGTCACCCACCCAAATTTTCTTTAATAATATAATTAGATATCATTATAATAAAATTTAAAAATTAATCTCAAAAATAACGAATGAAGTAATTTAAAAAAGTATAATATAAAATATTAGGGAATAATATAATTTAATATATGTATATATATTTACATTTAGTCAAATTGTGAATAAATATATCTTATAATGAGTATCCTTTATTTGTTCACAGCTTTAAGAAACTCGAATGCTGTTTTTGGAACATTATTTGAACATTTCTACATTAGTTTTAGCCGCAATTGTGGGCAATATGGAGGTTTGGGTGTATTTTTATGCATTGTACTATAAGATATCTTTATAAATCATATGTAAAATGTTTGCTATTTTCTTTAATAATTAGTATTTTAATTCCTTTTGTTTAAAATTATGTTTCTAGTTATTTTGAGTAATTTTGATTATGTCAATTAATTATAAAAAACAAAATAATATTTTCTACAATGTTAACTTTACTTAATATTTTACTAAAGAGTATCTTGCGCCTAAGAAAAACCACAATTTTTTTTGACCAAATTGTATTTGATAAACACAACTTATAAGTGTAAATAAACCTCACTTTGTATAAGGTTCGTCTTAGGCGTTACTATAAAAATTTTGTTTATATTTTTTAAACTTCATTTCCCGTTACAATATATTTGTTTTTATAAATATTTTATTTAATTATTAAATCTGTTTTAATATATGTAAATGTTGGTAAAAAATAATTAAAATATCTTACTTAGTTTGTCTGTAAATTAAGTTTGAAATTTAAGAATAAAATGTCACTTAGTTATCCAAAGTAAACAGTTATCGAATTAATGATATACTGTATTATTGTGAGAATAACATTATTAAATTTTTAATTATAAAAATTTAACCACTTTTTAATTAAACATTAATTTGACAAGAAATTAGAAAAGCAATCCAGACAATTGCTAGCACGCTTTGGCATCTGGCAAACTATAAAATCTATTTGGCAAAAATTTTAGATTATGTTGTACTCATATCATTTGGGCTGAACAGGAAAATAAAAGCATAAAACTGAAAATGTTACAAAAGTGGATTTTAATATAAAAAATAATTAATTTTGCAAAAACAACGTTATTATATTAATAATACAATAAATAAAAACTATGTATATTAAAACCAGGAATTGAGAAGGTTGGCCGATCCAGGGGGGGATCAGGGTGGGGATTTTCCCCAAAATTTTGGCCAAAAACCTAGGGGGGGATCAGGGGAGGGATTTTTCCAAAAACGCTCAAAAAACCTATATATTTATGATAAAATTTTGCCTAATTTAACTGGATTTAAACCGGATTTAGCACCAATTTAGGGAAAATTTCCTAATTTTGGACAAAAAACCCAAAAAATTTGCCGGCCTCCTTCGGCGGCCGACAAAACCTCGAGGGGGTACCTTTTCTCAGACCAAATGCTAGGGGGGGATAAATGCCATTTTTCAAAATTAGGGGGGATTTTTGGCTGATCCCCCCCCTTCACAATCCCTGATTAAAACTTATGCACAGAAATGATATAAAACCGACATTTCTTGCAGTGTTTGAAATGATGTCGGGTTTGCGTTCGCCTAAGAGTATAGGTCTCGAAGATAGAGATGTCATTCATTCCGTTTAAATTTGCTAATGTAAACTTTTTATTTAATTTTTTTAGTCAAACATAAAGTTAATTAAATTTAAAAATTGTCTTGTAGTTTTAATAAATTTAACCAAAAAATAAAAATTTCAAGACATAACAAAATATAATAGATTTGTTTTATTTATATTTTCTATTTGGTTAAATAACTAATTAAATTTAATGAGATAGTTTAATTAAAAATTTATTATATAAAATACTATTAATATATCCAAAAAGTATTTATTAATTTTCATATATATATTTTTAAAAAATAAATTTTTAATATATAAAATTTTCTACAGATTTTCAATATAATACACAATTAAAAATAAAAATAATCAGTAAATGTTAAAAAAAATTATAACCATTAAAATACACAATACACGACTCATAACTTTAAAACACAGAATGTTTTTAGCAATACGTGGTATAGCGGGTCCGCCAAATAAATTTTTGTTATACACATTATACGACTATACGTAACAGATATTATTTAATGCATACAATAAAATAATATTTGCTTATTGTTTTAAAATGTGTTTCAAATAACATAATACTTTAAACGTCAAACATTAGAAAGCATTGTTTTAATGTTAAAAATTATTTTATTTAAATCATTTTATAATAATTTCAGTAAACTAACTTATTTTTTATATTAATATAACTGCACTAGTCAATTGATTAAAAACATAATGTAAATAGTTTTTAAACATAATTTATAGAATAAAATTAAAAAAAATAAAAATTCAAACTCTTATCAAGACATTTTTAATTTTTATAGTAATAAATATTAATTTATCTTTAAAACTTATAAAGATTAAACTCATTTCAATTGTTAATAAGTAGGAAATCTTTAAATCAAAAATATTTTCAAAACAAATTTTGTATTATATTAATTAAACATCTAGGTTAAAATATAAAACTAAAAAAGTTTAATTAAATAAAAACTAAATCTAATTTATTTAATTATTTTATACAAAATTTTTTTTTGTAAACATGTATGTATTTCTAAAGCCAATTGTCATTAGCTGGATTGTTGTTTAATAATGTTTATTATAATAGTGTACAAGGGTGTTTTGGAGGAAAAATAAAAAAAAATTTAGAATTTTTAAAGAAATTTTTATATTACAGGTATTTTTATTTATATGTTTTTGTCTAGTAGACAGTTTGAACTTTAATGAACTCCAAGAGTATATTGACAAGCAGATATTATTTTATTGTATGTATTAAATACGAGTTAAAATTGCATTGTTTAAAAAATTAAACAATTGTAAAAACATCTTTAATAATATAATGTATAAAGAGAATTAAAAGATATATTCATTACAATTGCTTAATAACAATACGAACTAAAACACATTAATTTATTGATTGTATTAGTTGTTTGAACTGCAATTTTTTCTCGATCTGCGAAAGTATATAAATCGGTTTAAAATAACATATATTATTTATTACCATTTTTGATATACAAAACAATTTAAATTTACAATCATTTGAAAACTCTTAAAATGTATAATTTAACAATCAAGCAAATAATTGCATTTTCAGTATTTATATTTATTTTGCAAATTAACTTGCAAACTTTGGCTGATTTATCTGTTGAAGTAAATGGTGAGTAAATTAAATATAAATCTAATTAAGAAATAGTTCTTATTGTTATTTATTTTAAACTAGATTATTTTTTTTAGATGGCGTCAGCTTTGTCAAAAATAAACAATTTTGATATAAATAATATAGATTTTAATTAATTAATATTAATTTTAAATTAATTTTATTTTTAAATAAAAATATTTTAAATCCACTAGATGACAGACATTATCATCATGATGACTGTATAACTGAATATGACACATGCTACCTTCATGGAGACGATCTATGCTGTCATGGTCTAACATGCAAACATAATGAAAAAAGTCGCAATTACCAATTTGGAGAATGCAGACAAAAATGTTCGGATGTACTTGAGTCATGCTCACATAATCAGGCATGCTGCTCAGAATACCAATGCAAGGACAACGTATGTCTGCCAGAATGCAGTAATTTTGGCCATACTTGCGACAAAAAACTGGGATTGACCTGTTGCAAGGGCTTGACCTGTGACCCCGATTCGCATCACGATCCTCACGGTCCCGGTGTTTGCAATGATTGTCGCACTAAAGGCGATCTTTGTAATGGCCCGCTTGGCTTTGAATGCTGTAATAATTATCGCTGTAGTTCCGGTGACCCTCATGTTGAGGGCAAATGTGAAGCAGATTGTTCTAAGACTGCCCAAGCCTGTAGTTCAAAAAGCAAGCATGGCCCGGAATGTTGTTTAAATTATTATTGCACCCCTTCAGATGTTTGCGCTCCTTGTCAAATTACAACCCAGTCATGTGACGGCCCTACTAGAATTGAATGCTGTGATGGTCTGGCTTGCTATGGTGGTAGTAAAACAACACTTGGTATTTGTGCCGATTGTGGTAAGATAGGTGCTGATTGTTTACCTACTAAATTCATATGTTGCCCACATTTGAAATGCAATGCATCGTATTTTTGTGATGAGCCAAAAATACATCATAAGAGATTAGATGAGCAAGTGGACGCACAATTTGATGCGCAAGTTGAAACACAATTTGACGATCAAGTTATAGTTAAGCCAGATTGTATTCGAAAATTTATGCAATGCGATCCTAATAAAGGCTATAATTGTTGCGATGGCTCGACATGTCTTTACACTCAAACCGACAATGATCACTATAAGCAAGGTGTTTGGACATGCTTATAATTGCGAAAATAAAAATGATGATTTTTATTTAATTTATATTATTTCCTAATAAATATTTAAATAAATTTATTTAATTATTGATTTTGCATTTATTAAAACTATTTTAAATCTTGTTTTTAAAAAATTAAAAATAAATATTTGAAAAATGTTTTATTAGCATAAAAAAATAAAAATATTTTTTTGACAATATATTGAATTTGCTCTTATGTGTTCAAATACAATTATTTTTAAAAATAATATTAATATCAAGAAATTTTTAATAAAGAAAATGTATTAAGATCAGGGTATTAGATGGAGAAGAGGATTGTTTTTCAATAAATGCATACAAAAAAAGTTTTTATTTACATTTTTCTTAAACTTTACTATTACTCTAGTAAAAGCAAACTATTTGTTAATTAAAACTT
>JAQFXP010004679.1:0-10309 GCA_034693685.1 Belba bartosi
GAAAAATCCCCTCCCTGATCCCCCCCTAGGTTTTTGGCCAAAATTTTGAGAAAAATCCCTCCCCTGATCCCCCCCCCTGGATCGGCCGACCTTCTCAATCCCTGTACTTCATTGAGAGTTAAGTTTTGAATAAAATTTTTTGTTTGAAATTCACTTTAAAAATGAAATGCGAATTAATTTTAATGTCTTTTTATGAATAAAATAAAATGTAAAATACAGTAATCATAATATGTTTTGTGTTATGATTTGTTGAGTTTTAAATGAGAGTAACTTAAGTCAATTGATTGTAAATATAAGAAATATTGAATATAAATAAAAGTCAGCGAATGCTCGAACGCAACGCATTATGAGTCGACTTGTCCTTAGAGGCGGCGATTACAGCCTTTTTCTTCTTCTCGACGTCTATTTGAAAACATTCCCAAAACCGAAGCGTCTCATCGGCTCCGACAGAGGCGACAGTACTTCCATCCGGACTCATAGCTAGGCCTAAAATCCTGTTCTGATGGCCTTAAAGAGTGAAAGAGTAATCAAATTTAGTTGAAATGTTGGTATATGTGGCAGCAATGGCAGCAATTGGTGACTCACCGGTCAATTCGGCCACTTTAGCCAAACCGGGATATTTCCAAATAATGAGTTCGTGGTTAGAGTATCCGTGCGCTGAAATCAACTCTTTATAGTCCTTAGACCACAATATCGCCGAAACCTATTAATCAAAACAATTGTTATATCGACTCGTCATCACTCCTGAGTCAGGAGTCCTGACTGTCCACACTGTTCACTCTTACCTGTGATTTCGTGTCAACTGTATATAAATTGACGCCATTCTGACAGTTCCAAACACGTATAGTGCGGTCTGCAGTGCCGCCCCCACTGGCCAGACAACTGGGCCTCCATGGGCACCAGGCCAGCGCTTTGACCGCCGCCTGATGTTCGGTCAATGTATAGACGGGTTTATTGATGTCTGGGTTTAGTGACATTGAGTTACTCCAGATTTGGACCGTATTATCATTGCTACCACTGGCCAAATACTGCCCGCCCGGAGACCACTTCAAACCACATACTTCTTGATTATGTCCATTAAAAGTAGATATCAAATGGTTGGCCACCCGGACGTCATGGCTTTCGATTAACCCAGTCTTGGATCCACCGCTCAGTACATATGAATTCCAACTCAAAGCACCGATACGTCCCGAGTGGCCGGTCATTGTCCGCAAGCGTTTGCTTCTGTCGACGTCCCACAACTGGATGTGTCCTTCACTGGTGCCGACGGCCAAGTGGTTCCCGTCCTCTATCCAGGAGACAGACGACACATACTGTTCCTCATCTAAAGACAACAAATTAGTTATGTCTCCAGTGTTTGCGTTCCATAAATAGATTTCCCGCATCAGAGCCACCGCTAAAATGTTGGAAGAGCTCCAATCGATTAGTTGCAGATAATAGTCGTTCTTAATGTCGGGCGCGTCCAGAATGCGCTCGGGTTGGGTCGGGATATATCGCGTGGCCTTCTTCGAGGCCGACGAGCATTTGCTCGAACTGTACAACACTTTCAAACTGTTTGCCTGTCCTTCCGGAGCGATTGGCGCCTTATTCTGGTAACACATAATCCGAAAGTTAGACAGATCTCCGACCAGACTCTCACTGATGGCGGTCTGATTGGCATTGCTTTGACTCTTAGCTTCGGAGGGCTCGCAGTCGTCGTTCTCTTTGCTGTTCATTATCTCAATTAATCGATAATTAAATGTAAAGTAAAGTCAAATAAATTGAAATCGAAATCAAAGCAAATATTATACCAAATAATGACTAATATCGACATTCATAGCACTCCTGTTGGGTATGAAGCGGTCGCCGCCATTGCACGGAGTCTTCGGAGTCTTATTACTGCTGTTAGTCGTTCTAAGACCACATCCAGGAGTGGATCTGTTAGGCGTCGCTCTCTTGTTGGGGGTATTCGAAGGCGTTTTATTCAACTGATTGACGCCATTGTTCGACACATTTAAAGATATATTCGACATATTAACCAACTCTTGAGGACAATTCAAGTGAAGGGAAGCGTTCAGAGAGTTATTGACACTGGAGGTCGACGTCTCCAACCGTTTCCGCTGCCATCGGGCCAGAGGTCCGCCAGTAATGGCGCTGTCCATCGAATTCTGTGCTAATCTAATCTGGTTTTCAATCTCAAAATAATTGCTCATTATTTGCAATTTGGAAACACTTGTATCGATCGATGATTAGTTCGGTTTAGGCTTAGACTTAGTCTTATATTTTTGAAATTTGTTTTCTTTTCAAATAATTGATTAACTGTTCGGTTATTACAATATTTGTCACTATTTATCAATTTATTTAAAGTAAAACTAAATTAAAGTCTATATAATGTAATTATAACGTAAATGAGATTAAATTTTAAAAATAAATTAATAAAATCATTAAATCGTTTCAATTGATTCGTTAAATAATTTATCACTTTTTGGACTTTTAAACGCATTTAAAGTTTAAATCGCGAGTAAACACACACTCATTGGTTGCATATATTGTTGGCAACGCATGCGCTATATCCACTGACAACCAATCATTTTGAGTCAACTTTATTTTAGAATCTTATTATTGCTTCGTTAGTGAGAGAAGGGAATAACATGCCTATAAGTTTAGCACTGATAGAGGCTCTACAGCTGATGTCAAAGCTAACTCAGATAGTGCTAAACGTATAGACATGTTATTCCCTTCTCTCACTAACGAAGCAATATAAGATTCTTATATCCAGACCGTTCGGTGACAATACAGGGCGTGTTTTACATATTAGTAAACCAATGGAAATGTTTCAAATATTGAAACAAATTTCAAACAATATGTTTGTATCACTTTAATTTATAAAATGAGAAAATGAAAGATAAATGCAAGAGAAATTATTTTGTAAAATCAAAGTAGTGCTACAAAAATCATTCGTGGTTATATTTTGAAACATCAATTGATTTAAATAGAGTAAAATTTGTATTTATTAAAATAAAGCCTGATTGATTATTACCACGACAGATTTTTGTAGCACCGATATAATCTAAACTATATAGAAAAAGACAGGATTAAATAGTAAGCCAATAAATATACAGTCAAGATCATTTGTATGTGACCAAAATCGATGTAGTTGATATATAATTTTTATGAGTTACCAGTTTTAACTGGAACAATTTTCATAATAACAATTTCCTCAATGCTTATGTTGTCTAACCTTTTGAAGTTCAAAAATTACGCAACTATCAAACAAAATTTTAAAGATAAATGTTTAAAAATTTAAACAAAATATAATTTAAAAGTAATTACAAAAAAAATTAAACCAATATTTAAACAAACAAATGCTATAGATTAGTTGGGTATGGAACTCGGATATGGAAATCGAGTATGGAACTTGGGTATAGAAGTCGGGTATTGAAGTTGGGTATGGAAATTGGGGATGAAACTTGGGTATGAAAGTCGGGTATGAAAGATAGATATGGAATTCAGGTAAGAAAGTTATTATTTGTTTAATTAATAATTATTTTCTTTAAAAAAAATAATTATAGATAAAAATAATTATGATTTGATTAAATTAGGTTATTTGTGGCCATTCTATTTAGATTTTTTTACATACAGTTATTCAGGTTTACAAAAGTAAAAATTATATAAATAAGTTTTGAAAATAATAATTAGATTAATGAATTATTACTAATAATTCAGCTAAATTATTGTGAAAGTCGTATTCAATAGAATATAAATAAGATATTTGAAAAAAGAAGAAGAATTTAATGGAAATACAACTAAAAGACAAATTAACAGATGATAACGAAGACATTGAATTAGATGAACCCGAATACATCAATTTAGACTAGTTTATCAGTAAAGCTATAACTTTGGATTAAAATTAGGTCATTCTCTAGAAATACAGAGAAACATAAGATTTTAAAAAACCAAAAGTAGCAATGTTGAGAATCGTAATATCGAAATTCGATTTTCGTTATTACGAATTTTAATTTTAAATATTAAGACTTTAGAAATTAAAATTCTCAATATTATTAATCTTGACTTTAAAAATTTTTTGCTTCTCTGTGTTTCTAAAAAATTTAATGATTTAAATTTTGATCCAAAGTTACAGCTTTATTTATCTGTATATACAGTATAATAAAACTCTTTATAATTAATTAATTTGTGTTACTTATTACAGCTTAAGTTTACCTCTTCTTATAATGAAATGTTCTTAAAGCTTATAACTTAAAAAATGTTTAAAGGGTTTAATTCAACTTATAAGCACATGTCCTAAACTGTGATGGATTACGGTATATTCTTAAATACCAATCGTTTTGAAAACTTGACAAATAAATGTTTGGTCGGGACTCCGGAAATATGTTTTAATAAATTTTTCAAATTTTGAACTTTGTTCTCATACTAGGATTAAATCCATTGCCAATTTATGCCGAGATATACTCCATTCTCTAACAAATTCTAGCTTGGCTAATCTTTTCTATAGTGAAAAGTTTGACTTAAACTCATCAAAACATCTCAATGAGACAACGAAGAATAGAGCAAGGTACAGTATATCAGCCAAAAGTTTGTCTAAATTAAGTTTTTTGTTTTGTTTAATTGGCAGCTCTTAGAGCCTTGAGCCTTGTTGAGCCTTGTTTTGCACTGCATTTTCTAAATTAATCAAATTCTAGATTAAAGCAATTAAATATTTGTTTAATTTATAATAATTTATTTATAAATATATACATAAAAACAGTTTAATTTGAAATTAGTTTAGAAAAGAAGAGGTTATTGTATGGAAATTGAGGCACAAATCAGTTCAAATATTCAAACCTAAGCGTATTGTATAGAAACCTAAAGATCTTCTCATTATATATGAGTTAAATCCTTTTAATAATTTTAAAAAATTATTAATTACTTAATTGTTTGACTAATCTTTACAATCATTTTCATAATTCTTTTATAAATAACAATTGTATTAAACAATAAAATTATTGAAAATTTAGTTATAATTCCGTCAAATAATCTGATGAATGAATGTTATGTTAATTAATGAAATATAAAATGAATTATAAAATGTATGAAAGAATGAAATGAATTATTTATAAACAATTGTTGACTATATTCACAATAATTAATAATTAAATATATTGTATATAAACTATAAATTAAATAATTTAAGCGTTTTCTTCGTCAGCCGTTTCCGAATCAATGAAGTCGACGTGAGTGAAGGGGAAGTGCCCGACCTTTCCGTTCAGCTCTCCCTCCCACTGCCCGTTTATATTAGTTTTGGTCACTTTTATGACATCGCCTTTCTATCAGTACATCAAAACAATCAGTCAATCAATCAATCAATCAATTCATTAAACTATTATTCAATTATAGATTACTTCTAATTTGAGAGCAGTCTTGTCGTAAGCGTTAGGTATTCGCTGTTTGTTGACCACTGCCAGCGCCGGCAGTTTTCGTTGAATATGAACATTAGGCCTAATATATTTGTCCGGTTCGGTCGAACGCGAGTTTGGATTTGGATTCGAATTCGGTTGACTAGAATTGTTTGCATTGTTTTCGTGAGAACCGGCCCAAACGCCCGCTTCTGATTGGCTTTCGTCCAACTGTTCCAAACATATTAATCAAATCAAAATAAATCTTTTATTTCATTTCACTCTAAACAACGCACCAGTTCGACATATGGCACAGGTATGGAACCAGTATGTCCTAAATTGTTGCGCGCAGTCCACCACTGATCTTCATCTTTCAATATAACAGTCAAAACTTCATTCTTCTTAAAGGGAAGGTCTTCTGGATCACTGCCCTCGAAGTCATACCGAGCCCTCACTTTCTCAACCCTTTTGTTGGCCTTTCGGTTGTTATAAGAGTTTATGCGATAATACAGCTATTGATACAAATTTCAAAACATGACATCACTTACGGGTCTTATTAGTGGAGTTGTGTCCAAATAATGAAGTTTATAGAAGTTGAGAAGTGCCGGCACATCCGGAAACATCTGATCCCCAATCCTAAACCGCGTCTGATCTGCAGTCGATTGAATCTTATTTATGATATAATGACTCACTTTATTGTCTTCCCTATCGACACAACAAACAGTTCCAATCAGTTAAATGAAGTGAAGGCAAAGGGAAAGGGAGGAGAAGTGAGGAGAAGGAAAGAGAGGGAAAGAGAGGCCAGACCTGACACATAGCACTAGATCGCCGACAATGGAAGTGCTGTTGCGGACTAAGAAGACTCCGGTTTCGTTGTCAGACATCAATACATTAGTCGCTTCACTCCTATTCATTGGTCCGAAATACCAACTGAAGACATGACAAGACATGACAAGTGATCGGACATTACGACAAAACAAAGCATTCATTAGTCAATGTTTGGCTAATTATTTTAGAGATAACGTAAAACTAATTTAATTGCAATTAAACTCTTTGTAATAATCAGTAATCAATTATTTAATCACAGCTTTAGTCAGATCTGTAGACAATTAACTCATCAGAAAAACAAAGTTTTAATTGTTTTGAAAACAATAGTAAATAAAACAAATAAACCGATTGTTTACCTGTTTTTGTCGTACGGATCGAAATTTGCTGCCATTTATCGGTTATAGACTAATAAATGACTTGTAATTAGATTTAAATCAATTAAATATCAAAAATGTTTTAGTAAATAGACAAACAATTTATGAGTTTTGAAGTCTTGGTTGAAATTAAAAACAAAACAAAATTAAAAAATAGTTTCGAAATACTCTTTACATCGGATGCTATCAATCAACTGATAAATAGATTGTATTTTAAATTCAATTGAAAACTAAACATAAATTAGTCTTATTATAAGAATCGATGAAACGATGGCATTAGTCGTGAATATGGATTGAATTGAATTGAATTGAATTAAATAAAATAAATAAAAAGATTTAGTATTTAATGCATTTATTGAATCGAAACTCTTTTCCTGTATTCAGAGGATATTTATAAGGAATTGATTGCACTTTAAAACACATTTCAATCAAAATATAATGTATTTTGTATTTAGTGTAAAGTCGGCCAACGCTCACACTATCGACATCTTTCCCTTTCGATAGTATTGCCAATCATTGCTTAATCCGATTAACTCTCAGTCAACTCAACTAAATTCATTTAAACTCTACTTTTTGTTTAAATAATTTATTTATTAATTCAATATACTTTCAATGCATTAAGAATTTAACAATTATTTAAACTTTAATTCAAATTAAATAATAACTAATATTTAGTGACATATCATCGATAGTATCGATGATCGGCGAAACGAACCAAAACATTGAGTTTGAGACACAGTTTGTGTAAATTTTTGATTGTTTTGAATGTTTTTAAATTTTTAACAATTTATTAGTTTTATATATCATTTGTTTGCAAATCATGTCATCACATAATAACTATTCTTCTCCATTAAGACCGGTTCCACAGTTTTTCAGCGATTGCAACAGTTTTACGACAAAAAAAGTTAGTTTTGCTCTCATTTCTCAGTTTTTCATTGAATTTATATTTGAAATCATATGATTAGTTTTGAATTAGTTTTCAATTAGCTTTGAATAAATGTTTTGATTGACTTCAGGCCCGCTATAACTCGACGCCCTGTCCGAAGAAAGTGCCGCCGCGGCCGCCATCGAAGAGTGTGCCGCCGATCAGTCGCTTCTTCAACCGACCCAACCATCAAACGGCTCAAGCGA
The DNA here is from genome assembly GCA_034693685.1 of Belba bartosi. Taxonomy (NCBI): domain Eukaryota; kingdom Metazoa; phylum Arthropoda; class Arachnida; order Sarcoptiformes; family Damaeidae; genus Belba; species Belba bartosi. The sequence goes on from JAQFXP010004679.1 coordinate 7,706, forward strand.
TCAGTTTTAAGGATAACAGCGATTCTTGTAAGACATCAGACATTGATTTATTTGAATTGTTGACTCATTGACTCATTTGTTTGGTATGTCTTATGTCTTAAGCTCTGAGCAAACACTACGACTCAACTCGAGAGGAGTCCTATTTCGAGCAGTGCTTTCAAGTCGAGTCAAAGATAGGCAGCGGTTCCTTCGGTGATGTCTTCAGAGTCAAGAGCCGAGAAGACGGAAGATATTACGCGATTAAGAAGTCGAGGGAACGGTTCAAAGGGAAGTCCGACCGCGAGAGGAAGTTAGAGGAGGTCTGTAAACACGAACAGCTGCCCAAACATCCCAATTGTGTCCGACTATTCAAGGCCTGGGAGGAGAGACAGCACCTCTACATACAGACCGAGTTATGTGACGCGAGTCTGAGTGACGTCGCCGAAGCAAATCACGACATTCCCGAAGAGGTTGTCCGCAATTATTTGGTTGATTTGCTTAAAGCCGTTCGACATCTTCACGACAACGACTTAATACATCTCGACATTAAACCCGAGAATATATTCATCTCTTCCGACGGTATTTGTAAATTAGGCGACTTTGGACTCGTCCTCGACGTCAACAAAGTGAGACTAAGCCATACATACCTTAATGTCTTAATTGACTCTAATTAACGCCAATTAACGCCAAACAGAACGACTCAAACGAACCGACTGAAGGCGATCCCAAATACTTGGCTAAAGAGCTAATGCAGAGTCAGTTCACAAAAGCGGCCGATATTTTCAGTTTAGGCATTACTATACTGGAGATTGCATGTGATTTGGACTTACCTACTGGTGGCGAGGGGTGGCATCAGCTCAGAGATGGCAAGATTCCAGACAGTCTTCTTAGCGGTCGGTTTGATATTCTCTCCATTTTTGTCGACAAATGTTTGAATTTTTGCTTTAATTACAGGAATTAGCTCTGAATTGAGTCAAATAATAAAAGATATGATGAATCCTGACTACAGGTTGAGGCCGTCGGCCAATCAACTGCTGAGTCATCCGTTGATTCGTCAGATCGAACGCTCGCGTCGTTGGAAAATGAGAGCCAAAAGAAGTCTGAAGTTAGCGAAAGCATTGATTAATCGGTTTTTGCACTCTTTTCTGAAGACTCTTTTCCTAATCTGTTATCCATTCAAATATATATACAAAAAAATCACAAAAAGGCCGTCCATTGAAACGCCCGTTAAATCAGTTCAAAATAATTTAGTTTTAAATGATTTCGATTCGAACTATTCGGATGACGACCTCTTCGATGTCTCTCAACTAAATAGTTCTAAAATATCCGACATTTCTTCCAACAGTGAGGACAGGCTGTCGGCGCTCGACCACTCTTTTGATAATTCAAAGTAATCTAATTTGACTTAAATCTAATGTTTGGTTATTTGGAATTAAATGTATAATCCGTTTGATTTAGCCAACCGTCGAATCGTAAGTTTTGTTCGACAACAGTCATCCGCAGACACCGACCCGTCTTCGACTTGTCTTTCACTTCGCCCTCATTTACACCGAGTTCTCCCATTCAGAGGTTCTACAGATCGACACTACCCGACAGTCCGACTCTCTTCAAAGAGCCGGTCAGTCGATCCAAACCTATCATTAGTCAGAAACTCAATTTCGACGAACAATCCGAGGAAGAGGACACTTCAGATTGGGATCAGTCTTATAATATTGGACCCAAAAACTTATTGAGGGTAAGTCGTCGCCCGAACCCACCCTTTCCTCAACTAATCAATTGTTTTATAGACTTTTGACGAAATAGAAAACGATTGAAATGAAGACTTTACTCATTACTGGAATAGTGCCTCAAATTCGGGTTAAAGTAGTCCAATGTTTGACCGCATTTATCATGTTTTCATGTATTCATGATTTCTATTTATTATTGTTTTAATAATTTCTTAGATTAGCACTACTTTTGTCGACAAATCTACTTTAACTCAATTATTAATTTATTTGTATTACAATTGAACGAAAAATATTTACTTTTATAACAAAAGACATTAAAACAATAAAATTTGAAATTTTTAATGATTTAAATATTGATTATTTTTACGATATTTACGTCTGAAAAGTTTTTCATTAAATATAAGATTGCATTAAATTTTTAGAAATATACTCAAGTGTGCTTGGCTTGGTAGCAAGGTAGCAAGGTAGCAAGTTGACATCCAGACACCCACACATCCAAACCGGATTTAATTTGAATTAAAATGATTTCGGATCAGTTCGGAACGGATCTCTCCCATAAAAAGATCGGATTTGAAAGTTATCTGATATTGACTCATATTATCAAAAACTTTATCATATTATATATCCGTATACTCTATATATTTGCTAATAGTTTGCATTGAAATGCAATAACATTTGAGTAACTCTTTAGTGAACAACAGCAGAGAAAAGAAGTTAAAGTTTATGATTTAAATGAATTACATTTATAAATGATTAGTTTAACTCGTTAATATATTTTACAATACATTCTAATAAATATTTTGATTAACTTATGATTCATAAGCAGGCTAAGGAATGGAAGCTCAAATGGGAGCTAAAGCAAAATGTAGTAAGTAGTGTATATGGAACGGAGATAAAA
>JAQFXP010004680.1:0-10297 GCA_034693685.1 Belba bartosi
TTATCATTAAATAAATGCTATTAAATTTTAAATTAATTTATTAAAACATAATTTATATATTGAAAAATATTTTAAGGCTCTTTTTCATAATTTGTTTACAAACTAATTTACGTCGAATATTTCAAATTTATTAAATTTTATTTATAGTTTTAAATAAAAATAATATAACAACTAATTAAGATCATACATTAATTGTTAAAATTTTAATTGTTTAAATTATTTTAAATCAATATTTTTACATTTTAAACTGTATTCGACAATATTTAAAATAAAAACATTTTATTACAATTTTTTAACTACTTGGATTAAATTTCAAAAAAATAATAAAATTATATAGTTTATTAAAATATCTTACAATTTGGTTTATATTTGTTTATAAAATTTATTAATTTATTTAAACAATTAAACTGTAATATATTTTAATAATTAAATAAATTAAGAAATTTATTTATTTTATTTTTCTTTAAATTCATTTTGGTTAATCTTTAATTTTAACATATTTAAAAAGGTTTTTTTTAGATAAATTATAATTACAAAGTGTAAACATTTTAAATACTGATTAATAATAACAATTTCAAGTAAATTTATTGTTACAAAATTCTCTAGTATTTTGTTTTCTGCTTCAATTGTAAAAATGCAAAAAACAATATCAAATAATTTTTGTTAATTTAATTAATTTGCCTTTTATTTAATTAGTAATCCAGGTTTTAAATGTTTTATACTTTAATTATTATATGTTTAAAATTTTAAAATTAAATTTGCGTTATCTTCTTTAAATAATAATTAAAACACTTATTGCAACTAATTTGGAAGAATTTTAATAAAATAAATTTCTATTATTTTGTAACAAAATTATGTTTATATATTGTTTGTCTAAAAATTAAATATTCTCTTGCATAAAAACCATATACTTGCTGTAGTTGAATAAATGTTTAAATTATAAATTTAAATTTGTTTTATTAATATTAACTTTAATTAAACCATAAAAACAATAAATAAGACAATGAAAAAACTCGAAAGTCATATCATTACAAATTATTTATATTTTAAAAATTTTTTTAAAAATGTTTATATATAGTTAATAATATTTTTAGTATTAATAACAATTCTAACAATAATAATAATAATAGTATTAATGACTAAAAATTAATTTCATAATTTTGATTTTATCAATTAAAACTGTAATTTAAATAATATTATTAGTTAAAAAATAAACATTTTTATTGAATTACACATGGAAAGAAATAACATGTTTTAAAATAATTGTTTTAAAATTTAAAATTTTTGAAAAAATGCAAGCTACATTTAAAAATATTTAGAGAAAGTTTTACAATTATCCACAATAAACTACAGAAATGTATTTAAACATTGGAAAAATATAATTAATATAAATAAAATTTTATAAAAATAAAATTTATTTAATTGTTAATTTTAAATGATTTTTATTTAATTTTATAAATTATTATGCCATTTAAAATATATTTTAACAATATAAAATTTAAAAATTTGTTTTTTTAATGAGTTAATTTTAATTAAATTTAAAAAACTTTAACATTAAATACTAAATAAATCAATTTGTTTTAAAATTTATGAAAAAAAATAAAAATAAAAGAAATAAAATTATAATATTATAATATTAAATAATTATAATAATTATTATAAAATTTAAAATATTAAACAAGCAAAATGTTTAATAATAATAATAATTTAATTCATTAATAACTTTTATTTTTATTTATAAATTTTTAAAACTTTTTATAATTATAAGCCAAAAAACGTAGCATTAAATAATATGCTAGCCAAATTTGAAACCATTATTTATATAAATAAAAATCTATAAAAAATTAATTTATTCATTTACAAATATTTTTACAAACAATTATAATTATGAAATTTTTAAACAAACCATACATAGAAAACATATAAACTTTACATTATAAAATTGATTAAGCTAACAAAAATTGACTAATTGATGACTGTAAAATTAAACAAGATAACCAATTAAAAATCGACTGTTTAGAAATGAAAAGTGAGATCAAAAAGAAATACAAATTTCTATTGTTAATGGTTTAATAGCCATAAATTTGTAGGAGTTTAAAAATTTTTAACATAAATTAACAATTTATATTTAAATTATTTAAAAATAATTATTTAATAAAATGCAAAATTTTAAAAAAACATGCAACTAGTATCCATATAAAAATCAATAATATTTTTAGATTGATATAATTAATAATATTAAATATTTTACAGTTTATAATAATTAAATAGCTAATGTTAAATGAATTAGATTAATTAACTGGCAACTCTACAAAATTTTGTATACGGGGATATGGCAAATATTAACATATTATTTATTTAAAAGCAAAATTTCTATAACTTATCGCCTTACTGCTTCTGTTCAAATAACGTTTGAAGATAATATTTGTAAAAAATGTTTTTAACAATTTTATCAATAACAAAAAATTTTTATTGTTAAAATTTATACAAACTTAACGCACCTTTATTAGTATGTTACAACTTTATAATAGTTAAATAAAGAATTTTTAATTTTATTTAATTTAAAAAAGTAAATCTTCTTCTATTTTCAAAAAGACAACTTTCAATGCCTTTTTTTAATATAAGGTGCTTAAAGTAAAATTGAGACAAAATTTAACCGTAAGTTAGATATTGAATTTGATTTTTAAATTAAATTGTTTTAATAAAAAATTGAAATTAGTTTATTATAATAATATAATGTAAATATAATGACACAAATAATATACTGTTTAGTATATTTATTAAGTTCTGTAACTAAACGAGATTTTAGTAGTCATAATTCTCTACGAGACACAAGTTTAATAAAAGTTTAAAATAGTAAAATTGTAAATAACGATAGAAATTATTTTAATAAAGTCGAAAATTGATGTCATATATTTGAAAAAAATAAACAATAATTAAAATTAGCAAAGTTAAGAAAAATAAAGTTAATTCTTCTAAATTACTTTATTTTTGACATTATTATTCCAAATTAATATTTTTAGTATTTGCATTTATATTTATTTAATTTTTATTTATTTTAAGTCAGCTATGTTTATTAAATTTTGCTTTTGTTAGTATTATTTATATAACACAATTTTAATATAAAATTTATTTATTATTTAATTGGTTTTTAAAATATTTTAATAATTTATATTGCTAAACTTTTAATTCAATTTATTGCAAATTATATACAAGTAAAATTTTATATATATAAATAAACACTAGATAAATCGTTTAATAAATTCGTATAAAAAAAATTAAACAATAAATTGAGTTTGTATTTTTAAAATTTATTTAAATAAATAATAAAATTTTATTTTAACAATAATTATTTAACACACAATTTTTATATTGTTAAAAATAATATATTTTTAAATAATATAGGACAACTGGCGTTTTGTGTTTTGATAAGCAAGAAGTTTAATTTAGTTAAATAAATGTTGAAAATATTGAGATGTTATAAGCAATTCGGTTTAGATTTATAAGTCTATATTTGTATTTCTTTGTAAATCAAGGTTATTTAGAAATATATAGAAATAAAACTATTTTAATTAAAAATTATTTTGTTTTGTTCAGAGTAATTGAATGCAAATTTGTTTTAAATAATTTATAAATAATTTTTTAAATATTATTTTAAAGTTTAAAAATTATTCATTTGTTCCAATAATGATGGAGATAATTTAGCAAAGATCCATCATAAATAATAACAATAATAATAATAAATATAAAATTAAACAAATTAAAATAAATTATATTTAAATATAAATAATTTAATATAGATTATAGTATATATAAATTGTTTTAAATTATTAAGATTTATTAAATAAATATATTATAATATGTAATTTAAAATTTCTTAGTTTATTATATAAAAATATAATAATCACCAAGTATCTAATTTAATTATGTTAATCTTTGCTAATCTACATTCAATTAATATAAAATCTATAAAATAATAAATTTAATAACAATAACAATAAAATATTTTATTTAACAATCAACTTATACTTTGTAATATTTCTTTTCAAGCCGTATTTTATGAAAGATATATTTTTGAATAAAATAAAATTTAAATTAACCTTAAGTTACAGTTTATTAATTTTAACATTAATTTTATTTTTTTAAAAATTTGTTTTAAAATAATAAAGATTATAAAGGCTGTCGTATTAACAACAAATTAACTCATAGTGAGTATTAAAAATATAAAATTATTTTATTGTTAAAATTATAATATTATTTATTTAATAGCAAAATTTTTATAACTATTCGTTTTACAGCTTCTGTTCAAATAATGTTTGAATATAATAATTTTAAATGTTAAATTTTTGACATGTGGATTATTGATATTTATTTATGTTCTATAAATTTTATTACATTTAACCTATAGTTGTATTTTTAATTTTAAATTGTTGGTAATAATATTCAAATTACAAATGTTAAAAATATTATTATTGAAAAAAATTATAACAAAAATTAGAATGTTAAAATTATTAATGTCAAATGAAACTAAAGTAAGATTCTATAAAAATTAATATGTAATAATACATTCGATTTTTATTCAATAAGTAGATAATGTAATATTATAAATTAATATAAAAAATTAATTGTAGTAATATTTTTATTTAAATCAAAAATAATTAAAAAATTTGATGTGGTGTAAATTTAAGTCTATTTATATATTAATAGAATTTTTTGGATTAAACTAAATAGAAATATAAAAAATTTTAATGGTTTTAGACAATAAAATTTAAATTTGAAATGAATATCATTAAAAATCTTACAATTAAGATTTAAATTTATACTGTTTTTAAATCTAAAAAAATTATTTTATTTGAATGTTTGCAATTAAACAAAATTTAAATAAACTAAATATATTTTAATTTTAAAATTGTGATAAAATTATCTTATTAAAAAATGTTTACTTAAAATAATATAAAATTTTAAAACATTGCAAAAATAACATATTATTCATAAATACATATAATACTGCAAAATTTAAATAAAATTTCGAATATTATTATTTATAATTACACGAAAATTTAAATTAATTAACAATATATGGTTTAATGTATAATCAAATTTTTTAAATATTTAAAATAATAAAACTAGTTAAAAGATATATTACCTAAATACATTTTTTGGCGGACATAATATAAATAATTTATTTGTTTGTCAAGTATTGTGTTTAAAAATAAAAATGATTTTTAAATTGCACTAGGCACAGAAAATAAAACAATTATTAGATAATTTATAAATAATAATTTTTATATTTTATGCAAGTAATTATTATTATTATTATTTTAATTAACTGTAAATCAATACAAATTTTTATTTAAATTTAAATAATTTTAAAATTACTATCATAGCATTTAAATTTATAAATATTTTTGAAAAACTTTAAATTAAGATTTGATTTTGATTGAATTATAAGATTAAAATCATTAAATTAATTTGGCTACCAGAAAGCAGGAATAATTTTTAAATTAAATTAAATTATTTAATATTATATTCTAACAAATATAAAACGTCAAGTTTCAATTATTACAAGATTTATTTTTATAAAAATATATTAAAATAAATTAAAAATTTGTAAAATAAAATTAAAAGTTTTAAAATTTAAATTTGTGAACATTTGTTAATAAATTGTTGATATTTTTTTACTGTTTCAATTATTTTTTATTAACACTATATATTCCAAATAGTGTTTTAAAATTTAAAATTTTTGAAAAATTAAAGATATACTTAAAACGTTTCTAGAATGTTTTACCAAAGGAATTTCCACAATAAACTACATAAATGTATTTAAACATTGAATAAATATAATTTACATTAATAAAACTGTATAAAAATAAAATTGATTTAATAAAAATATTTATTCTCTAGAATACATATATTCTATAGTCAGCGATACGCAAAACATAAGAAATCAAAATGTTTGTTAACTTTTATACCATTTGTTAATCATACAAAAACAGTAAATCTGCTTGGTCTCCAAAGGTTAAGTCTTGAACCATGCAGATATATTGTTTTTGTATGTTTAGCAAGCAGTTAATCTGTTAGTCAATTTTTTTAAATTATGAGATGTTGCGCTTTTTTGTTCTAGAACTTAGAAACGCTAAATGGACCAGCAGATGATTAGCATCAAACATTATTTATAGTTCTAAAGCGCATGAACATTATAGTAGTAGATGGTGATTGCAGGTGCATTCCAAGATGGCCGCCATCGCACTACAGTACGAGCCTATTTATAAAACGTACTTTATGGAGAAGGCGGGGCCCGTTGCACCTGGAATTAACCGACGTAATTTATGGACCGAACCAAAATGGCACCGATGACGTCATGCCTCAACGTAATTTATGGAGCGGGTTGTGCTCTCCATTGCTGCTTTCCCAACGTACTTTATGGCCAAAATTTTTAAATTGCACTACAGTGCAAGCGTGTTTACCGAAATGGCTATATTTTACCGTCTGTAAATTTTTTGTCCCAAAATTTTTATATCGCACTAAAGTGCAAGGGCATTTACCGAACCGGTGGTGGCCACTGGCTACTGACCAAATTTAACCGTCGGTAATTTTTTTTCAATTTTATTGCATTGCAGTATGAAGGTGATTACCGAAGTCTGACCAAATTTTTCCCGAAATTCCAGATTTTTTCCCGAACTTTCCTTTTTTAACCGAACTTTACCGAAATTTTCAAATTTTGATGCATTATTTTCAGATGCTATTTTCAAATTCAAACCCAACTTTTTACTGTATATACTACTTGAGAATTTTACAAAGTATTTTGGCGCGAAATTTTGATGCACTGTTTAAAGCGGGCTATTATGCAATAATTAACTTAAAGTTTTTATAGATTTAGAAAAACTCAATGTTAAAAACCAGTTATTACGCAATACTTAGATTTTAAATTACAATAATTTAATATATTAAACACAAGTTGTTTAAAGTAATATGTTCCGCAATACCGTATTAGCAATAATTATTGAATAAAAATACAGTATTTATTTTAACAAAATAACAGCAAAATCACATAATAAAAATTAGAGCAAATATAATTAAAATCAAATAATTTTTAGTCAAAATATTGAGGTTTTACTGTATTTGCTAAAATTTAAAGTCATCTGTTCCGCAATACCGTATAACAATTAGTATTAAAAAAAATTAATTATATACTCTAACAAAATAATAATTTAATAAAATTAGTGCAACAATAATCAAAATTAAGTAATTTTAAATCAATGTATTGAGGTTTTACTGTATTTGCTGAAGACTCTGTGCCAATGTGTGTTGTCAGTCACTTGTTTACTATTTCTGATAATTTTTGCTGATTATCAGCAATTATTATCTTTGAAATGCGAATTTCTGAGAATTTTGATAGTTTATCTCCAAAGGCCTACGTGCGAAAAGCCAAATGTTGGAAAAACCCAGTTTTCAAAGCATTACTGGTTTTCCTAAAATATCGGCCAATCAAAGCGCAGGAAAAACTCGTCGCCAATGCACTGCCGTTTTCTGATTTGCTGAGCGCATCAAGCATTCTCTGAAAATTACTAAATAAGGGCTGGATTTTAGTATATATGTTAGTAGTACACTAGTGCTTAAACTCTGTCAAATTTTATTTTGATTTCTTATTGCGAAAAATTAATTTAACGTTAACTCTATTGAGAATCCATTTCAAACTTATTTTATTTGTGAATTCATTTGAAATATAGCTCAATATGTCAAAACGATCAGCTCAACCGAACATCTCTCTAGTCAAACGCCAACGACGTGAAGCCATTTGTAAGTATAGATCTGATTATATGCCATTTTGCTTAATTTGAGTAAATAGTTTTAAAAGACTATAGTCCCGAATAATAGTTATCTCGAATTCATTCGGATAAACTTAGAACAATTATTGTGTTTAAGCTTAATTTGAGTAAATAGTTCCAAAGCTATAATTCCGAATAATAGTTATTGCGGATTTTTTTAAATTTCGGATAATCTTAGGGCACTTATTAAGTTAAAACGGTAATTAACATTTGTAAAAAATTACTGATATTATTTGTATTTTATTGTTTTTCTAGTATCTTTTTCTATTTTTAGTCACCGATCTGTTCCACGAAGCCGAGTTAAAACTGCCAATCGATACGTTCTTTTCGCAAATCATTGATTTTGTTGAGGCAAAACCGGCAGAGTTGTCATTGGATGAGTGGATCCAAACAGCTTTTACTATTGTTGAAAACACACCAATTGAAGAGTTAATGATGTGTGTGCTAAAGGAGGAGTCCTGTTTTGAATTGATTGACGAGGATATTACTGCCGACACTTTAATTGACGATCAATTCTACGAAAAGAATGGTTTATTGGCACACCCATTAAAAGAGCCATAACTATTAGAAGAGCCACAGCCTTTAGACAAGCGAAAAACACATATATTGGAAATATCCAATTAAATTAGAGGTGGAAAACCAATTGGTAAGTTCAATATTTTAAAATTTAGTTTACGTTTATATTAACTCAAAATTTGTTTTATAGGTTTTCTTTTGAATTTAAAAAAAAATGTGTTTAAGCCAAAAAAGATGAAAACTATTGCGATTACTTCGCATTACTTTAGAATTACGATTAAGCTGAATTTGGCAGAATTCAGCGGTGATTTAACTGATTTATACGAAGAAATCGGGGGGATGTATGAAACATTGTCAAGCTTGTGTTTAAATTGTATCCATCAGACGACACATATGGTATAACGTTAAACAGCCTTATGCTCACCAAGCCTATATTCGACATCTCTAAATACTTTGGATTCATAAAGTGTAAAGTATAAGCGCCGACAGATTTGTACATCCCCGTTCTTCCTTATCGCTCAAAAAAGGATAAGCTTTTGTTTTCACTTTGCACCCAATGCGCTAAAGCTGCGTCGGGCACATGCATATTCTTGTTTATAATTATAAAATACTTAAATTAAATAACAATACATAGTTAAATGTAATGTCAAATTTTTCAAATAATTTAAAATAATAAAATTAGTTTAAAGAAAAATTACCTAAATACGCTTTTTAGCGGACATAATATAATAATTTTATTTATTAGTTAAGAATTGTGTTTAAAAATAAAAATAATTATTTAGATTGATGTAAGCACAAAAAATAAAATAATTGCTAGATAATTAATAAAAATATCTTTTATAATTTATTCAGGTAAATTAATAAATATTTTTATTTGAATTTAATTAATTTTCAAATTACTATTTAAACATTAAAATTTATAAATATTAATAAAAAACTGTAAATTAAGATTTGATTTTGATTTAAATTATTAGTTTAAAAACAATATGTTCTTTTGGTTGCAGAAAAACGAACAAATGTTTAAATTAATTGAAATAATTGATAAAAAGATTTTAAATGTAAAATAATTTAATATCTATAAATTTTTTTTTATCTTATTTAATAATTTATCCAAAGGAATTACAGCAATTTTTTTATAATCTTAAATATTATTAATACAAATTGTATAATTGAAAAAAAATTTAAAAATTTAAAATTATTTGTAGTTTAAAAAAATTTATAAATTATTATTAAAAATTAAACATAAACAAAAGTATTAATAGAGATGTAACCTAGCAATTAAAAAATTGGTTTATAGTTAATAATTATAAAAAGAATTTGTTAAAAATTATTAAAACTATTAATTTAATTTAAAATTACATAAATAAATTATGTAAACTTGTAAGTAATAAATTTTGATGTAAAAACCGATGTCACAATTTACAAAAATTTAAGAAACAAAAAATTTTTGATGTCTTAAATGTGGACTTCATGTAAAATCTAGTGCTGATTCTAGACTATGCCCGACTTAGCGTTAGATTATTATTGAGAATCAAGCGTTCAAAGCACAAGATATAAATTTTAATGATAAAATAAATTAATCACAATTTAATTTAGTTTACCATGAGTGATCATTTATTGTGTACGACAAGAAATAGTAATTTTTAAAATTTTAAAACAACTAAAAATTAATAATGTTTTTTTTCAAAGCAACTAGAGGAAAAGGGGTTTAGGAGTATTTTATTATTTTATTAATTACTCGGAAAATTAAGAATATAAAAAACAATAGTTCCTGTGTTCCAGCTATAGAGATATTCTTATGGGATGCCATTTTTATTACAATTGGGGTTTTTAAATAAAATAAAATAATTATAATATTTATTTTACAGTTTTAAATTGAAAACCTTTTTAGTAAACATATTAAATTTGTTATCTATATATTATTTTATCATAATTTTTTACTGTTTTATTAC
>JAQFXP010004681.1:0-10293 GCA_034693685.1 Belba bartosi
AAACAATACAGCCAAAAAGCCCCCTAACGCCCCCAGTTGCGGCTAAAACTAATATAGTTAGCTTCTAATTGCTTTAAATGTTTCAAAAACAGTAAGCAAGTTTTTTAAACCCGTGAACAAGTAAACGGAAATTATAGTTAGCAAACCTAACATAAGATCACAAAACGTTTAAAAGTGATGCTTCTATTTATTTATTAAATTTATAAATTTGGTTGATTATTTAATTAAATATTGTAAAATAAATGTTTATATAATAATCACAAATTTGAATTAATTAGTTTACCATTTAAAAGGTGCACAAGAAAAAACAATGTTTAACATTTATTTGTAATTTTAGCTGTTTCCAAATTAGATATTTAGGAATTAGATTAACTACAATAAGATGCTAGTGTACTGCCAGTGTGCTAACCATAAAACGTTTCTAAATTTATATTATACTGTACTTATATTATATTAAACTATTCATTAATATATTTTGACATCGTTTAATTTGTTAATTCAAAAAAGAAGCTTATATCAATATCATACTATTTTTGATATTCGTTATTACGATATTTGATATTAAGATTTTTGATATTATCATTCTCAACAATACTACCTTTGACTTTAAAAATTTTTTAGGATTTTCAGTGTTTCAAGAACATAGATAAAACTCCAAAATTGCATCTTTATTTATGTGGCATGTTGTATTTTTAATAATTATCTTATAATAATAAAATAAAATAAAGAATAGAAAAAATTTATTAAAAAGAGTATAGAAAATGTGAATTGATATTTTAATTTAATATAATATAATTTAAATTAAAACATGACCATGTTATTTTGAATTTAGCTAAACATACATCATATCAGAGCCGACTTTGGGTTTGGAAACTATAACTCAAACATATTTCTGATCTGTCATTGGATAGCAATGAGTAGTGTCTGCTATAACCCATTCATATACTTCTGGCTCAACAAACACTATAACGAAAGAGCGAAGTATTTACTGAAAATCTGTTTTAGATTCAGATGTAATCGGAATGCGATTCCAGACATAACTCAAAACTGCATAATCACATCAAACGGGCAAAACATTGAAAGATCTGAAAGAAATGTTATGACAAACACGAAAGTCAGACTCAAGAGATCGAATGCATTGAAGGCTCGAAAGCATAGGTTTGGAAACAAATTATTTGGCGTAATGTGTGTCAGATCTTCCATTAGTACTACCGATTCCGTTCATGAAAACAATGTTACAAACAGTGCCGACAATGAAGTCAATGTCGGCATTGAAGTCACCGGTTATATTGAAGAATCCAGACTTTAACTTATCATTTTCTTATTATTTCATGTCATCTCATCGTCTCATCACTTGACTGCTTTCAAGTATTGTAAAAGTTTTTTTTAATTAAAACGAATTATTCAAAAATGTTTCCTGGATATATTAAAGCCACATTTAATTCATTACTATATTATTACTTGTAAACAATGTCGGTATTAAAGCTGAGGCAATAAGTAAAGTAATAGAACTACCAATAATTGAAACGTCCTTAAAGTAATACAACTGTAACTGTCAGCTATGTTGTTATAATATATAAATTTATTGTTCTTTAACTGCAGTTTTCGGACAATTATTAAATTATTATCAAACATTCTACTTTTAATTTAAAATAAATTATAAAACTTTGGTATTTATTCTGGAAGCGAGTGCTAAATATTTAGCCAAAATTAAAATAACTAATTGGTTTAAGTTTTTAAAAATTTAGAAATTTAAAAAGTGGCCTATCTAGAGAAGAAGTTTAAATTAAATTTTTAATTTATTAAAAATAATAATTTAACTAAAAACGCCTAAAAAAATACTCAATTCAATAAAGAGTTGATTAATTAAATTAAAATATATTTGTATTTATTAAATTAAATTAACTTTTGAAAATTTAATTAATTAACTCTTTAGACTTAGTAATAATTAATTAAATATTTTATTAGACATTTTAAAACTCTGGCGCTTTTGGTTCTTTTAGACCCCTTATCAGAAGTTATATTATCTTTTCACAAATCACACCATTAATCCTTTATAATGGTAGAATTAAATTGGTAAGGAGTGATTCACATATTACGTTTGCACTTAAGGGGAGGAAGTGTCGGCTAAAGCGAGGGGGAGGAGGTAGAGACCTTAAGAACGTTTGCACTTAAATAATTTAAGGAATTTAAGCCCACTAACACCACCAGCACGACCACCGGCCCCACCGCTGACACCATACCTGATACAATTGGTTTAATTTTAATTAAATTATTTATAAATATAGTGATATTTTATTTTATTTCTTAAGGACATGCAAACGTAATTTTTTTGAAACGACTACATGCGAACAATTGCGAACATAGTCTATATTTCTTAAAAAGTGCGAACGTAATGCATGAATCATTCCTAAGTAGATATCAATGTATATTATACTATACGGTATATACTTAATAGTAAACAAATTACTAAATTATTATATATTTTGTGTTTAAATAAATAAAAATTTAAGTAAAATTTTACATGTATATTTATAATTACTATATTAAACATTACTACAGTTTATTTGGCATTACTATATTCAGGGATCGAGAAGGGGGATTAGGCAAAAATGCCACTAATTTTGAAAATTTGGATTTACCCTCCCTTTCCTAGCATTTAATCCGCGAAAAGGTACCCCTTGACTGTTTACGGACCTGCCTTCAGCGGCCGACAAATTTTTTGGTTTTTTCGGCTAAAATTAAGAAATTTTCCTTAATTTGGTTCTAAATCCTGTTTAAATTTAGTTAATTTAACTAAATTTAGTTTAAATCTAGTTAAATTAAGCAAAATGTCATCATAAATATATGAGTTTTTTGAGCTTTTTTGGAAAAATCCTTGCCTGATCAGCTGACCTTCTCGATTCCTATTTGACATTATTATATTCGACATTACTATTATCAAGATTACTATTTTCGATCGTACTATTCTTAAGGGACTAAAAAATTATTTTTCTAACTGCAATATTTAAAAAATTTAAAAATACAATTTGTAAACTTTATTATATATTTACGAGAAAAATTATTACATATACAACATTTATAATATTTTTATTAAAATCTTGATTAAATTAAATCTAGTTAATTTTAACTCTTAAATATTTTTACTTTTTATTTAAGTTGTATTTTGCATAAATTTTTTTTATTTAAACCCCCTCCTCCTTAGGTTTTTTTATTAATTTAAAGTAGACAGCTAATTAAAAACTTTTTAACAAATAAAATAATTAATTTTTTTTTTAATTTTACGCATTATTTCCAATTAAATTTTTTTAAACATTTCTTGATAGAATTAAAGAAGTTAATGCATCTTTAATTTGTAAAAAAAATTATTCAATTATCTCTTGTCGTTATTTTCTAATTTAACATACTAAATAAAAACACGCTAGTGCATTAATTGTTACAGTTAGAAAAATGATTTTTCTATAATATGTCGTAAGAAATTTTATAAAAACAAAAAAAAAACTGAATAATTAAACAAAATTTTTCAATTATTGACATCTTTATATTAAAAGATGTCTAAAAATGGCTTAATTTGTATTTTTTTAACAATATGTTTGTAATGTAATTATTTAGTTATTGAGTTAATATTATTTTTATAATTAGAAATTTATATGTTAAAATATTATTAACCTGTCTTAAATTAGTTTATATTATAGTTATATTTTACAATTAATTTGTTTTTAAAATATTAATTTGCCAATATATAAATTTTAAAACAATAAATACTACAAAATAATAACAATTTTTTTAAATTTACAATAAATACTTATAAAAGATAAAAAAAACTAAAACAATTTTTAAATAGTAAAAAAAATGCCAATGCCAATATTAAGGTTTATATAATTTTTTATTTAAAATAATTTTACTCAATTATAATTTATAATAAATGCTTACAATGTTTTTTATTAAAATACAAAAAAATTAAAAATTGGATATTAAAATATTGTTAAATTCAAAAATAAATACAGTCCTAAATTTACTGTTACTCTTAAACTTTTCATGTTTAATTTTTATTAGATCTAATTTTATAGATTAAGTTTTAGAATTTATAATACCACATTTAATTGCTACTTACTTTTATTGTATAATTTACTTGGCTTATTTTAGAACACTATTTGTATTAGTTTTGAAAGCATTTAACTGATTTTCTATATTTATAGACATTATAAATATTAACTTACAATTTTTATTTCTAACAATTAGAATATTTTTCTTGATTAAGGCGTTTCCAAATTTTATTACTATATTTAAATCAGTTGAAAGAAATAGAGAATCTATATCTAGGTTTTAGTCGTTAATGAAGGTGTTGAGGGAGTTTCTGGTTAATTTTGAGTTAAATAACAAGCATTTTTAATGCTTATTTATATTTTATATCTAAAGTTTGTCAATAAACTTTCTGATATAAATTAAAATTTAAATAAGAGAAAAATGCTATTATTTGATTTGTGTAATAATTTTGTTTTTTGTTTGCAAAGTACTGTATGTTTTTAGTTAGTTTTAATTATACTTATTATGCAATTATATCACAAAAACTGTAATCATAATTAAGTTTATATTAACTTGAAAGCCAGAAACCTTCCATAACATTCTCATTAATAGATAAAATCTATATATTCTTCAATTTGTTTAAATGATTTAACACAGAAATAAATTTTCTAAACGTTGTGAGCAGGAAAAAGTATCCTAATTATAATTAATTTGTTACTGTTGCTTATTCTAAATTATTTTTATTTACTAAAAAATATTTAAAACTTATTAATTAAAAGTTGGTTGAACATATCAATTTAAGCTCAATTAAAATAATAATTTTAAAAATTTTGAATTCATAATTAATGTTTATATTTATTTGAGTTATTTTGTCTGTTTTAATAATATTGTAAATAAAATAATTGTAATTTTGTACAAATATTACATTTAAAAGATTTAAATTATTATAAATTTTTACTTTTAAATTATATTATCAAGAAAAACTTGTTGTAAAATTAAATTTATTTTTTTTCAATTACAGAGTATTTACTTATTGTAACTTTAATATTGACAATAATATGTATTTCTAAAATTTTGTATATCTAATTAAAAACTTTAAATATGTATTAAAGAATAATATTTGTTTTAATAAAATAAGTTAATATGTGGAAAATCTTATTTAATCTAAACAGTATTAAAAAATAAAATTAAAAATATTTCAAAATGTTTTGTTTTTAATTTGTTCTAAATTTAAAATTTAATCAGAAAAATATGTATCAGAAAAGAATTGCTTTTAAATTAAATAATGAAAATAAGAGTTTGCTCTATAAAATAGAATCGGCATAATCAATTATTTTTTAAAGAAAAAGTACAATATTTAAAAATTGTATATTTAATTATTAAATTAATAAATTATTATAAAATATAACTAAAGTTTTGAAAATAAATAGTTAAATTCAAGAATTAGATGGAATTAGAGAAATCAGCAAACCTGCTAATATTTATAAATGTCAATTATACTTTTTTCCATAAGTATATAATCATATATTCTATAATCTAATAAATAGAAATTTTTGTTTTTAGTTAAATCAATTATAAATTAAATTAAAACAAATTAAATTGCAGTTATAATTAATTTTGTTGTGCAATTTATGCATTTAAAAAATCATTCTGTTAGTTTTTCCTAAAATTTTAAACAAATTGTTTTTAAGAGTTTATAATTTGATTTCTTAGAATTGTCAAACCTTTGCAATGACTAATTATTTTGTAATTTCTATTTTAAAATTAGTTTTTACTATATAAATTTTTAATTAGTAAAATTTTTCCAAAAATCTTTATATTTTTAAATATATTTAATTATATTTATTAATGTTTAAAATATTAATTTATACTTATAATATCGAGTGTTAAATTAATATAGCAAAATGTAATAGCAAGCTAACTTTTTAATTACTTTGTATTTTCAAAAACTTTACTTTAAAGCCAAAAATAAAATTTTATTAAAATAATTTTTTTATTTTAATTTTTTTAAACATTTATTAATTTCTAAGATATGAGTTATAAAAACATTTTTAAGAATAATTCATAAAAATATTTATGATGTTTTTGACGCACGAGATGTGCTTTAATAAATTTATTAATAAATTAATAAAATAACAACTTATTGGTGTTAAAGAAACGATTAGCCATCCGGTCCGCTCTCTAGAGATTTAATGTATCTGATATACATTTAATTTGAATCCAAATCTGAAGTAAGGCTTTAGTGCAAAACATGAAAACTAGTTTAACTGCGGTTTACTACACATAAAACGTTACACATTATTATGGGAAAATTTACATTTTTTAAATCATAAATATAAAATAATTTTTATTTTAATTTATTTACAAAATTTTATTTAACAAAATGCATAAATATTAAATATAATTAATGTCAATTACAATTTTTAAATTGCCTTAAATTTGTAATTTCGGTTATATATCTTAATATTAGATTTAAGTTTATAAACTGAACATAATGTTATAGTAGAGATATATAAGTCACTATTTATTTGATTAAATGCCAGTGAATGTAAAAACACTATCAAATGCCATCTACATTACCCGTACATTACAAACTTGTTTTGGATACCACATACTATTATTAATATATTAATAGTATAATACTAAACATACTAGATACTAGACTAACTAGAGTCCAGTAGTAACTAGACCTTACAGACGTTAATTATTTTTTTTTTGAACAATCTTAAAGATAAGGTCTACTCGTATGACAACTTGTGCGTCGAATAACTCAAATAATGGAATCGTAAAGAAGTTAATAAAATAAATCGAAATAAAAATTTACTAAAAAGAGTATTCGGATCTTTGACCAAAAGAATTAAGAAGTAACTGCATTAAAGCAAATGACAATTATTTAAAGTTTTAATAAAATGTCTTTTTTTTTAATTAAAACTGTATTCAGTTTTTCTAATGTTTAAATAAATAAAAAAGTTGGCTCTGGGTTACTTTTTCATTATTTCAATTTAACACTCTTTATATTAAAAACTTTTGTCAAATTAATATTTTTTATAATCTAAATTAAAGACAAGAATTTATTCGGTTTGGGATAAGTCTAAACCAGGGATCGAGAAAAAGGAATCAGCCAAAAAACCCCAATTTTAAAATTTGGCATTTATCCCCAATTGCATTTGGCCTGAGTAAAGGTACCCCCTCCCCAGTTTTCATAAAATGACCCAATTCTTATTTCTAATTCAAATAGAAGTGTAATCGGTTTCTCGATATCTTTTATTTTATAAAAATATTTGACAGTTATTGAAATCTTTACTAATATTCAGAGTCAGTCAAAAGATAAGAAATAAAAATGTTTGTTAACTTTTATACCATTTGCTAAGTATACAAAAATAATATATCTGCAGTGGCCATTGCAAATATATATTGTAGCTGCTTAGCAAATGGTATAAAATGTTAATTAACTCTTTTAAACTATGAGATGTACCCAACTCTGTTAATATTAAACAGATTAATTTTTTAAACATTTTATAATTTAGTAATAAGAAAATCTAAAACCAATATTAAAAATAAAGAATGTCGTATATTCATGAGTAATAAGTTATATGTTTTTTTTATTAAATTTAGATTTTATCTATTACTAAATTACAATAATTATTATTAAAAACTTGAGAAATAATTGTGTTAATTATCAGTAAAAGTTATGAAACACAGGATAACTACTAAAACCACAAATTCTGATTATATGCTTTGTTTTTAATTAAATTGATATTTATAAATTAGACTAGTAATTTTATGTTATTAATTCTAAAATTAAAATTTTGCTATAATTAAACATAAATTATATACTAACAAGTTATGGAAATGTGTGTTGGTTCTTATTTTTTTAAACTTTGGGAATCAAAAATACTTAACATGTCAAGAATATTTATTTTAAAAAATTTTGTCAGAAAGTTATTGACAAAAATTTTATTAAGATTTTAGTTAACATTTGTTATACAGTTTTACCATATTTTGTAAATCAAACAAGTTAATTGCAAAAGTATTTAAGAAAATGATTGAAATAATACTTTACAGCAAGATTTTTTCTAATTAGTGTCACTGTAATTAATTTATAAATATATTACCAGGAGTGCTATTTCAAAGGTTTTCTTAAATATTTTTACAATTGTATTAACTTGTTTGATTTACAAAGATATAGTAAAACTGTATAACAAATGTTAGCTAAATTTCTAAAAGTTTTGTCAATCACTTTATGCCAAATTTTTTTAATAAATATTATTGATTTGTTTAGTACTTTTGATTTCAAAAGTTTTAAAAAATAGGAAGCGGATGATACGTTCCCATAACTCGTAAAATCTTCAACTACGTTTAAAAATGTTTGTTAGCAGAGAAGCGCAACATTTCATAGTTCAAAAGAGTTGATTAACAATTTTACTGTTTGCTAAACATGCAAAAACAATATATCTGCATGGTCCAAAACTAAACCTTGGGTGATCAAGCAATTATACTGTTTTTGTATGTTTAACAAATGGTATAATAGTTAACAAACATTTTGATTCTTATCTTTTGCGTTTCGCTGTTTGTTAGCCTTTTTACTGTTTATTAATAAATGCAAACCATATATCTGAAACAAGCGCGTTAGCCCTTTTCAGATATCATGTTTTTGTATGCTTGATAAACAGTAAAAAATACTGATTAACACTTTTGAAATTTACATGTTGGAACCTCTGATTATATATGCAATATATGAATTAAAACATTTTGATTTATATTTTTGCATTAAAAATTTCAAGAGATAAAAACATAAAAAATATAACCTAATAACTTATGTTTTACTGTAAAATTTTATTTGTTATTTTATTGATTTGTAGATTTACCTATTACTTGATTACGATATATATTACTGAAAAATCAAATAAAGTAATTGTTTATTATTAACAACAACAAAAATAGTTATAAATTATAATATTTTACTTTTTAATACATTTTCGGAGAAATAGTATATATAGTTTCGTCATGCCTCCCCCTCCCCCACCCCCTCCCCACCCCGCGGCGGCTTTCTTATTATAGTAGCAAGAGAAAAAATTTTAGGTTTGAGGTCTTATTATAATAGCGGAAACATTTTAAAGTCTTATTATAATAGCGAGAAAAGAGTGAGCCTTTTTATTAATAACGAGAGGTCAATGCAAAATCTTTTATTAATAGTACGGGAATTTGAGTTCTTTTATTAATAACGGGAAAATATTTTATCTCTTTACTTACAGTAGGTTTTTTTATTAATAACGACAAGATTTTTATGCTCTTTACTTATAACGGGAGAAAAATTTAGTCTTTATTGTAATAGCGAGAATAGTAAAAGTCTTAAATTTGCTAGACTAATAAAATTGTGTCAAACGTCTCTCGAAAATGTATTAAGATCTTACTGTTCAGTCTTGTTTATACTATTTTTGTGTATAACTCAAATTTTTTATACGTTTAATGCAAATTTTCAAAATGTAATAAGTCCAGGGAGAATTAAGGAAAAGATTTCTAAAAAACAATTTGTTTAAAAAACTAAGCAAATTTCAAACTAAAGATTTTTCTAATAAAAACTTAAAGTCTATATCATCATGGCACAATTTTATCAAATTTATGTGGATTTAAACGATTGATTAAAAAAATTTATTGTTTGACAAAAAGATTTAAAGCTTTTATTTTAAAATTAGAATTCTTCAGCTCAATGTCAAATTAAATTTGACAAAAACTACAAAATGTTTGTTTCTATTTTCTGTCAAATCTAAATCTGACATTACGTTGAAGAGTTTTAAATTAAAATAAAAACATACTAGTTAGAATTTATTTTGTTAATCGATAAAAATTTTCAATAATAAATAATATTTTATAAACTTTTAATCATCTAATATATAAAATAATTAATTTTGTCAGTCAGTCCGTTTACATATTTACCTAATGATTTAGAACAGGGTCATATTTTTACACTTTATTTTTAGAAATGCTCTAAAAACTAATTGTAACCTAACTTGAAAAAACCAAAAATTTACGTTTAAGTTTAATTAACGATTAAAGTTTTTATTTATGATCTCTAAACACATTAAATTTTGACAATAATAAGATAATATTTTAAATTAAAATTTGACTTAAGTTTTAGTTTAATTAATTTAAATATAAAAACAAGAAAAATCATTTTGGAAATACATTCATTCAAAAAGTAACTAAAGTAAAATTATTTGAAATAAAGTATAAATTTTATTATCTATATCAATCTTATCTAATTTT
>JAQFXP010004682.1:0-10293 GCA_034693685.1 Belba bartosi
CCCAAAATCCCGTTGCTAATAAACAGAAATCATACCAGTACCATCAGCAATGACAATCCCATTGCAAATAAAGAAAATTGGCACAAAAAATTATCAGAATCTA
The DNA here is from genome assembly GCA_034693685.1 of Belba bartosi. Taxonomy (NCBI): domain Eukaryota; kingdom Metazoa; phylum Arthropoda; class Arachnida; order Sarcoptiformes; family Damaeidae; genus Belba; species Belba bartosi. Next base: position 104 of record JAQFXP010004682.1, read on the forward strand.
ACAACCCCAAAATCCCGTTGATAATAAACAGAAATCACACCAGTACCATCATTAATTCCAATCTCATTGCAAATAAAGAGAATTGGCATTAAAAATTGTACATGTCTGCTGATCAGCACCTGATTACGGAATGTTCTTATAACTAAAATTAATACATTATAATACATATTATAACATTCTAAAATAACAAATTTTGACATTATGCAGTAAAAACGATTAAATTACAAAGAATAATTTTAAAACACATTATGAATCACACGTTAATAACACTTGCCTTCCCCAAGATACAATTACAATTAAAAGTAATTTAATGTTTATACATTGATAGAAAATTTAAATAAAAATTACAAATATTTAAAGAATTAATTAAAACATACTAGATAAATATTACAATTAATTTTGATAAATATATATCTTCATAAATTGAAAATACAATAAAAAATAATTTATATAATCACATAAAAATATTTGTAAAATTTGAATTTAATTTTCAAAATGGTAATTATTTAACATTAATGCTTGTCTATTATAAATTTTTACATTTTTTATATCCAAACTATTTCGTATTAATTACTTTCATTATGAACATATTTTTATTACGTAAATGATTCACTTTTAAACTTATCAATGAAAACAACTCTCACAATATATTTTATCAAAAACAACAATTCACCACAATTTGGACATATTGGCCCTTATTGCCACAGTTTTGCAAATTTTAAAGTTTGCTGCCTATTATTGGCTAAAAACTTTAAAACTTAAACAAAAAGTCACATTTTATCATTACTACTAATATATAACTAATTGTTTCAATAAATTTAAATTTACACACATTTTTAATGAAAATGATTATTTAACTTTTCTTTATAAATTACAATCGTTTTTTTATTGAGAATTACTTTATCCAGATTGAATATCACTCAGTGTCTATCGTCCAAAATGAGAATCACATTAACCCCATTAAGGATCACTCGACTCATATCAATGCATTTTGTGCAGTACAGCAAATACTATGGACTTTGCTGCCAAACGCGTTGTACACATATTTTGCACAGAGCGCGCTGGGCAGTAAAGCCCATAGTATTTGCTGTACTGCACAAAACGCATTGATATGAGTTGAGTAAAACTCAATGCGTTTAATGTGATTCTCATTTTAAATTATAGAGGTTGTGGTGAATCTCATTCTCGACGATGTGCTTATTAATTAAAATAGACTGTATCTTTTCATTATTATACTTATAAAGCAAATAATGACTCATTTTTCACTAATAGTATTGAATATTTACAAATTCCAATATTTGTCTATATCTGAGACAAACATAACAGACATTGCAATGAATTCATTGAATAGTTTACCAAAACTACGAACTCTTATAATTAATAAATATTCACAAAAATTAAATAATCCGAGTGTTACGGAACTAAAGATCAATAGCAGAAAAATTATTAAAATATCGATAAATTATTGAAAATTCAATAAAAATAACTGCTGTTTATATTATTAGTTTATAGATCTGTTTGAAAAATATGTTAATTTTTTTAAATTAGAATTTTAGATTGTGAATATTAACAACCATTGCTACTGTGGTATAGTTAAGCATTAATAACATTGATTTTCAAATGGCTACGGGTTTGGCATTTGGTTAAAGAGAAAGTCATAGATAGGAATTGCTTTAAAATTAGAAATATTTGTCATCCACCCAATCATGGTTAGACAAAATACATACTATTATCTCATTTTCGATCCTAAGTCTATATATTAATAAAATAATGTTTGAAACATATAGTAAAAACTTATTAGAATGATTTGGCATTTGATTATATCTACTACTGTACATGTACGTTTCATATCTACTAGCTACGTGTATTTATCTAATTACTATAAAAGTACTAATGTTTGTTAAACATTAAAGATTTTTCAAACGTTGTATAAACGAATAACATTGTTAATTTATAAAACAATATATTATAAATATTATATCTTATTGTTAAAACATACTCTGCAAAAATTTTAATTGGTATAAAATGTTGTTTTTAATTAAATTATTCACATATTTATAAATTTATTAATTATTCTAATAATTATTAACTTTTAATAATAATGTCTGAAAAGTATAATAACAACTCATTCGATTGCTTTGGCGATGATTTTTGTTAATTAATATTAAGTTATCTCTCATTTGAAATGAAGATTAGGTTTGAATGTGTGTCCAAACAGTGGCGAAAAAGTGTTTACACAAAACAATACCAATTAGTTCTAAAAGACAATTACTTAATTGAAAATAACAAATACATTGATTTGAAAACAATTACATCATTCCAAACATTAATAAAAAAATGTAAATCAATTAATTCAATTAATATTAATAGTAATATAAATTATGTAAAAAATCGACACATTTTGCTGATAATTATTAATTGTTGTGATAATTTAACAGAAATTAAATTCTCTTGTAATGAGATAAACGACAAAACAATCAAAAAATTTGGAAATAAATTCGGACAACAATTGAAATCAATTGAATTTTACAGCAATAATAATGAGATAAAAAGTAAAGTTTTGAAAATATTTCCGAATTTAATGAAATTAATTAATTCGTATTTATCCGATTGTTTCAATGAAAAAACAAATGAAATTTTGGTTAAAAATTTGCGAATTATTAAAACTGATTTAAAAGACGAAGACGTGATTCGATTTAATATTTTCGTTGCATTTAATAAAATACATTTAAAACATTTCATTTAAGAATTGACTATAAATTTAGTTTAAATCAAAATTCAATTAATATTTTAATTAATTGTATTTCAGAATTGCGTGAATTAATTGTTTTAACAATTTCTTTTTCTGATTTGAATCTCATTGATGACTCAATTATAAAACTATTTAAACAAATCGGTATAAACTGTAAGAAATTAAAACAAATTTTGTTTATCAGACCTAAGCTTAAATCAAAAACATTTTTAGAAATTTTACAAATTATTAATAAAAATCATAAACAATTAAATCAATTAAAGTTTATTTGCCATGTTACCGAAAATTTCATACTATTGAGTCAATCGTTATGTAATTTAAAACAATTAACGCATTTATCGATTGATTTATATCATAGATATAACGCAATTAATGACTCGTTTTTTACATCAATTGACAAAAATTTACCAAAACTTCAATATTTGTCTATATCTGACGCAAACATATCAAGCATTGCATTGAATTCATTGCAAAGTTTACCAAAACTCAAAATTCTTAAAATTCAACGAAATTTGCAACAATTGAGTGATTCGAGTGTTACGGAACTAAAGATCAAATGCAAGAAAATTACTAAAATATCGATAAATTATTTCAAAATTCGTAAATAATTGATAAATATAAATTTATTAAAAGTTCTGTTTATAATTGTTCTTATAATTAAATGTTTAAATTAGTTTTTCCAAATATTATTTAATTTATATAAAATAGTATTAATTATATAAATATTAATAAATAAATATAACAATGACTTAATACATAAGTATTTAAGCAATAATATATTTTAATTAAAATAAAAATATTTAAAAAAATTATTTCTTTATATAAAAACTTTTATAATTTAATTTGTTCATTAGTTTGCATTTTTTATATTTAATATGCGTTAAAAATAATTTTTATTAAACATATTTTCCATTTATATAATTAATTTGATTAATTAACACTCAAACCAGATTATGTAATGTTTCAATAAATATTTATTTTATTCTATTGTGTTGAAACTTTATAGTTTAGTGTTAGTTTATATGTACTTTTTGAGATTGCCTAGTTACATCTATCGTATTTACTTAAGATAAACGTATTGTTACAAGTTAAACATAAAATATATTTCAAACGAATGTTATATACTGTAAAAGAATGTTATTGCCATTTTATAAAGCAATATATTAGTTTGTTTCAACATAATAAATAATAACTCTAATTAATATAAAAAGTTTTTTTTAATAAAAATTCACCATGTTACAAATGTTATTAACTCAAATATTAAAATGCAGTTCCCAATCAAATGATGCCAAACCTCTCAATCGAAGACTCGCACAGAAGGGATATAATGTTGGCTCAGATCGATATGGGAGGCTCTCGAGCGCACACACCCAAGAAGTGACGTAAGCGACGCTATGGAAGAAACGTAAACAGAAATAGTGGTCAACAGTCGCCACCGGACTGTATGTCTAACACTTATGTCGAACCATACGACACACTTCCAGCACATTCTCAAGCATTTCCAACGCAGACTTCGTATGGTTCACATCCACAACAGGCAGCACCGGCTGCTCCAACGTCTCAAATAAGTTCACAACAGGCATACTATCAGCCCCAGCAGCAGATGGTTGGCCCGCATTTCTCTAACTTCAGACCTGTTATCCACTCAAAGGGAGCGCTAAGAGCTATGCTTAACACTCGGTATCCGACGGCTTCACAGTTTAATATGCAGTCGAATGCACCGAAAATTGGGCCAAATCAAGGAATAATGAACTCTTTGGTTGCGCCACAACTGGTATAACAGGGAAGACAACAAGTGTTGGCAATGAGGGGTCAAATGCTAGCGCCGGCACAGCAGATACAGGTGAATGCACGGCCAAACCCTATCTATCAAATGCAAAATATGAACCAATCGGTGCTCAATCAGTCCCAACCGATACACTACATGTCAGTACAGCCACAGACCAACTACGGCGGACCACCTAATATGGCTTCTAATATGGCGAAACCCAGTGATGATAAGGGCACAGATGCAGAGCCAGCAACAGATGGTTCCGCAAAAACAACAACCGACCCAAAAGTTTATATCTCAAGGGTTTGCTTATTATATCTCTTATTGTAAAGCATTAAAAAATATTTAAACCGTATATTAAGTCCTAATACCGGGAAATGCAAACGGGGACCAATGTGCCAGTTGGTCAAATGGCACCAATAGACAATAGGGCCAAGATTTTCAATTAGACCAATAGTATGCAGGGAATGGTGAACACCGGCGGTTCGTATATGAATCAGTAGCAACCGAATGGACAGCGACCGCAACAGCAGACTATTGTCGTCTCGCAATTGCAGCGACGGTTATCCGGTGGTAATGAACAGCACAATCCATACCATCCAAACCAGTATTGATTTAGTGCTAAATAGACTAAATTATTAATAATTAAATTGAATTTTAATTAAGGATTTAATTATTTTTCTCTCCAATCGGTGTTTTGTATAATAAATGCAAACAAATCTCAATTCGATGTATTGTTTTGTTTGAGTTATTTTTAAATCAAATTAATTGATAACAATTATTATTTACGCTGTTATAATTATTGCATTTATTTATGTTGTAATTCTACATTTGTATATTTTATATATTATAAAACATTCAAATTATTAGCAATTCACAATTTAGAAAATCAATATAAGTTTGTAATTTTTAAAATTATTAGTAAAAGTAATTTTATATTTTAAATATATTAAACTATTAAAAAATATTTATACCTTGGTAGAAGCAAAATTTTAAAAATTTAATTTTATTAAATCAAAAGTTCTAGTAAAAATATCGATTAAATAAACTAATTATATTAGATTAAATTTAATTTATTAAATTAGTATATTTTAAATCTTTTAAAATATATTTGCAAATACATTAACTTATATTAAAATTATACAATTTTTACATTATTTAATGTAAATTTAATCAAATATTTTTATTAAGTTTTATTTTCACTAATTTTATATTTTATTAATTTTACAAAAAAATAAGTATAATTAACAAATACTATAATAAAATTACATAGAAAAAATTACAGCAAATAAAAACATTATAGATATAGTAATTAATAAAGTTAGTTAAAATAATTTATGATGTCTAGTTACAAAAATATTTAGATTAAAACGTATTATTCAAAGTTCAAATAATATGTAAATGTAATAAGTACTTGTAAATACCAGTAATATTATTTTTATATTAGAAGTGTTATCAAACATCTTATAAAATTAATAACATTTTTATAGATTTTATCAATAAAACCAGGTACAAGTAAAGTACTTAAAGTAAAATCGAGACAAAATTTAAACGTAATTTGGTTATTGACTTCGATTTTTAAATTTAATTTTTTTGATAAAAAATTAAAATTAGTTTATTAAACAACTAATTTACGCAATTTATTAAATTAATAAATTTTATTTAGCTAAGATGTCAACATTTGAAGAGATTAGTATCCGTAAACTTATTGGCGATTTTGTTTCGCGCAATAAAAACAATTAAATTTTTAAACGCTTTACTTTGGAAGTCTTTTCTTGAAATGCTTATTATGACATAATTTATGAAATAAAGTGTTAATTAAATGTTAAAAGCAGTCGGGAAGTGGTCAACACAATGCAATAGATCTTAAAATCAAAAGGGTTTGAAAGGTTTTCTTATCCATTCATTGTTTAGTCGGGAAATTCGGTAAATTTGGTCATTTATTCCACCGAATGTGTCAATCATTTAATGGATATTATTGATAAATATTTTTAATCCTGGAATTATGAATATTGGTCAGACTTAGCTTCGGTTTATTATTGGTAAAAAATGTTTCTATTTATGAATAGGTTGTAATCAATTTTATAACTAATTTTTAAATCCATTAAATTTGCCACAAATCAAGTCAATTGAGACATTTGAAGTTTATTCAAGGATAACATTGTATAAAAGAGTATAACTAATGAAAAAATTCGGATATTGATTTAGAATATAAGATATATTATACTTAAATCATTAAAAATTTTGTGCCAAACCTAAATAAAAGGTCTATGGACAAAAGTTCGATCTGTGGCAAATTGAGGTGTCCTATCATTAATTAAATAATATTTTTATAAACTATAATAAATATACTTTTGTTGTATAAACTTTAATTTTAGTTAATTTATTTAAAATAAATTCAAAATTTAAACTAAGTTTTGTCTCGATTTTACTTTAGATACATTAATAGGGGTAATAAATGCCACTTTCCAAAATTAGGAGATTTTCTCAATTTCTGGTTAGCACAAAACCTGCAAAATGTTTGATCTGGCTTAATTCTAGTTTCTAAGATTTCAGATCTAGCACTAATTTACTGGCTATAAGTCAGCCTTTAATTAGACAATTAATCAAAAGAAAATACTTTTCAAATTTGTTTTTGCCAAAAATTCTTTTTATAAACATATATAAATAATTTTATACAAAAAACGTGCCCAACATTTATGCAACAAATTTGAAGTCAGTAAAAATGTTACGCATTTTAATCTAAATATATTATACTTAAAAAACAAGATTAAAATTAGAAAAATTGTAAATTTTATCTAAAATCACAATAAAATAAGTCTTTTGTTAAAAAGTCACTTAAAAAGCGTTTTGAAAAAGTTCAAAACTAGCAGACATTAAAAAATTAGTTTGTCTAAACATATCTACAGTATTTTTACATTACTTTTTTGTGTTATATTATCTTGATTATAACTTTTAGCAAATTAGCCATAAGTCATATAAGAATTATTATGCAAAAACTTTATTTCATATAAACGCTTCACTTTGAGCCAAATCTCATTAAATTAATTGTCGGCACAAATACCAAAAAAATTGCACAAAATTTAATTGAATAACAAATTATATTTTATGAAAATTGATTTTATAACTGAAAATGTCATTAATTTTATAGTTTGTTTGCACTTTAGAATATTTAACTATAATATATGATAAGAAGTGAAGGAATCAATTTATTAAAATATTAAAATTAGAGAATAATAAATAATTAAATTATATTAAAAATAATATATAATTGTCATTAAATTAGTAAATAATTATATTACCGTATTTATGCAAAATTTAAATATTGATTTTTAAAATATTTTTACATAATAAAATTTTTTACTCTAAAATTTTTTGCTAATTTTATTTTATTAAATACATTTTTGTAAATTGTTAAAAACAATTTATTATTTTATAAACATACCATATTATATAATAAAATAAGAATTGGTTTGTTAAATTTTAAATAAATAATTAAAATATTACTTCTGGTGCTGTAAAAACAAATTTTATTCCAAAGCCTCTTGAATTCAATTGGGATTTAATAACAATTGAAAATTTTTGCGTCAATTTATAAGAATTCTTGTAAAATATAATGAGATTAATAATGAGTCTTTCAACATGTGTTTATTTTCTATAACATCTTGTCATTACTTCAGAAAAAATTGGTTAAAAAATAAATTCTTTTACCTAAAGTAGAAAATCTGTAATAAATTGATTGATTTGGTCTATATTTTAAGGAAAATTGACAGAAATTTGTACCAAAAATGTCTTAACATTTTAAAACTACAATAGAAATAAGGATAGAAATAATAATTTAATTTTTATTGATTTATTTAAGAGTAATGTTTTAAAATAACTCGAATTTTGTGCTATTATGTGACAGATATTCTCTGCCACTACTCCTAATGAGACTTATTATATGTTCTTCTATTTTATGTCAAATGATTCAAACTTTAGAGATATTTGTTGTGTTGAGAAAACAATAAAATTTTTTATATAATATATATTAGATTTAAAAGATTAAATTTTATTTTTGTACTAAATTTTATTAATAAAAAAATTATAATGTTTAATTAAATCTATTCATTTGTTATATTAAAATGTAAAGTCTTATAAATATTGATTAGTAGAATAACAGACTGTAATTAGTAACTAGCATATATTGTTTATTATATTATTTATTATTTAAATTTGCAAAATATATGATTGGTTTACAAATATTTGATTGAATGGGAATATCAGAAACAGATGTAAATAATAGAATTGAATTGTGAATCGTCTCACGAGTCGTGTAATAACACTAAAGAACAAAAAGGTCTTCATTTGTTTCATTATATGTAATGAATATATTGCTATTACGGTATAAGAAATGTGTTTTACGTGATATCAGATATAAGGCCTGACATGTGCGCACTGATATTACTAGTCAACATAAAAAACTAATTTTTATGAAATTATTTACATATTTATATCATATGAATTATATATTATTTGGAACATAAATTATCCAACAAACATGCAAAAATAAAATCTAAGAATAGAACAATAATATTATTAAATTAATTTTTAAAAAATAATAATTAAATTTAAGATACAAATAATAATTGTATTATTAATTTTTTATTAAATTTTAGTTTTTAAGTAGAGAAAAATTAGTTAAACTTATATACCTGTATATATATATTCTCAAACTTTTCAATTTAAAGTACCTTACTTTTAAATTTAGATAAATTCAGCTTTCTCCGTTTTTCAAATCTAAAAAAATGAAAAATATGAGTTTGAGAGCCAAAAAATACATTACTGTTAGATTGGTTTTGTAACATAAAAAAGCTCTCAATGAGTATTAGAAGCATTAGATTCTGGTCACACGAACATGAATTTGCGATTCAATAATTTGCATTACAATCCAATATATTTTTGGTTTAAAGTTTTTTAAATATTTTTTAGCAATATTTTAATACAATATATTTGGTTCGCATATAAAAGTTAAAAACATTATCTCTTTAAGTCAAATGTTTAGTTAAATTAGTAAGCGCATATTAAACTTTTACGCTAAACATATTGTAATTTTAAATTTCAAATTAATTCACATAATTTAGTAATTTAGTAATTAAGTAATTGTTATTTTTATTTAATATCTTCTATTGTTTAAACAATAAACTTGTAATAAATAATCAAATTTCTAAGATTTTTATATGAATTAGCGGTAAAATGCTTTCCATTTACCTTGAAAACATTAGTTTATTCTTTTTGTCTGTAAATTATTTTAAAATATTTTAAATATAGCCATTAATTATCTTGCTGCAATCTTAATTTTTTCAAAGTTATAAACTCTTTAACACCCTCATTGGTAACTAAAACTAATGAAGATAGACTTTATTTCTTTTAAATAATTAAATGACAATAATAAATTTTTTGAAAACCGTAAACAAAATAAATTTGCTAATTGTAAGGACCATTAGTACCCACATTCAATATATGGTAATAATCATACAAGTCACATTATTGCAAACACCAATGACTGGATTAATTTTACAATTAGATGTTTATCTATTAAAGAAATAAAGATTACCTCCCAACTGGCCTAAATCCTTTTCGCCAATATGCAAGTCGCCAAATCCTTTTGGCCAAAATGCATTTCGC
>JAQFXP010004683.1:0-10291 GCA_034693685.1 Belba bartosi
TTTCTTGCAGTGTTTGAAATGATGTCGGGTTTGCGTTCGCCTATTAGTATAGGTCTTAACAATACAACAGATATTTTGAAAATTTTACGAAAAACAAAAATTATATTTAGAATTCAAAAATTTAATAATAAAAAAGTAATTCCAATAATTTGTTTCACTTTATCAATGATTTCAATTATATTTAATGTAAATTATATAGAAATTATATTATATATATTACCACATTCAATTTTATTTACCATTTTTGTTACTCATTTGCAAATATCATTTTTTATCAACTATTTATTTTTATTTGTTATGTTATTATTTGAGAATTAAATTACAATCAATTAATTTATTAATAAAAGAAAAAAAATTATTTATATTTAATTTAAAATTTATTCGTTCAATGGATTCGATATACCGAGAAATCAATGAATATAATTCTAGTTTTTGGTCAAAGTTTTTATTTTTATTTTGGACAACTGTTGGAACAGTTATAATGATTGTATTGTTTGTTATATTTTTTACACAAGCTGATTTGTTTATCAAAATAATTTTAACTTATGGAATTTTTATTAATATTATAATGTTTTTATTGATAATATTCACAGCTTCGTCAGTACATTTCGAAGCAAACAAGTCTTACATTATTATTAATCATACATTTGTTAAACAAATAGAAAAATTTTATAAAATTAAATCTCAAAAACGTTTACCATTTATTTTATTATTTTATAAATTTAAAGTTAGTTTAAATAAAAAGTATAAATTTGTTTATATTGATTATAATTTATAAATTTTATTTACAGTTGCAATCATTGTTAGAACGAATAGCTCTAAAAAGGGTTGGATTTTCGTGTTATTCGTTGTTTACTATTAATTATTTTCGTTGCTATGAAGTGAGTGAATAAATCTTAAATTATTTTAATATTTAATTAAAATATTTTTTATTTTTAGATTTTATCATTCCTTTTACTTTTATTTTTAAAAGTATTTGAATTCTCAAAAGTTTAGAAAACATTAAATATAAACTCAATTCGGATATCACTGTTGGAGTCGTCTCTACATTAATCAAAACTACACTCATTTTGTTTTTATTAATTATTGTTAAATATAGTATATTATCTACACAAGCTGATTTAATTATAAACAAAACTTGTTAATTAAACTTTTAATTTTATTCTTAAAAATAAATGATTTTTTAAAAATTTATAATATATTAAATAAAAAGTACTTGCTTTATTTCATTAACCAAAATTACAATTTATTTTAAATTTAACAAACTCAATCATAACGTATAGTCAAATATATTAAACCGGTTTGCTGTTATTTTGTACGTTGAGCTAAAGTTTTATTCAAATTTGTGTTGTTCAATTGTTTCAATAATTTACAATACATATTGCTGCATAATATTGTAAGTCTATATAACCATTTTTAAACCCCTTTAGTCAGGTGAGAAATATTTATATGTGTCGGGTGCCTTCCCTATCATTGTGCGGCGCGACATAATAAAAGTATAAGTTCCGATTGATGTAGTGTAAGAGCACCGGTATGTCAACCAATGAGATGGAGATAAACACCGGTAGGTTTGGGTAAAATTAAACAAAATAGTGCACACAACCTTTAGATTGAAATTACTTTTATTTATGAATTAAATACAATTAGAGTGAGGGCTCAACACAACCTCTCACTCGAGTCGCGACTTAATAATGATTATTGTGTTTTACATTACAAATGCTTTTATGTGTTAACTGAATCTAACATTGCTTCTGATGACTGGTATTTGATGTTAAGTTTGATATTAATTTTAATATAACTTTTGATATGGGTTTTGATATTAGACTCCATATAGTCATTACTTTAAACTAAACATGAATAAATTAAACTTAGTTACAAAATCTTAAAAAGAAAATTTTAAACAAACTAATAAATAATAAATAGTAACTAAAAAAACTTGATAATTTTCCTACACAATCTATATTGTTACCAAGCAAAAGTTAATATAAAAATTAAATAAGAAAAATATTTTTTATATATAACTTAGTATATACATATAAAATTATAAATTTACTGATTATATACACAAACATATTAAATAAACTTACAAAAACAAGCAACATTTTCTAGAAATTATTACTTTTTAAAAAATTTATTGCATTTCCAAAATTAGAATTTTGCTATATTTAATTTTATTGTAGAAAAATTAATAACACAAAAATTATTATTATAAATAGCTATAACGAAAGTATCTCAAAACTAGCATTTTAAATTTTTGCCATTTATTTATTTGCCAAATGTAATAGAATAAATTTTTCTTCATAGTTTTAAAGCATTTGTAATTCTGCATAAATCTGCATTAATTAAAATTTTTAAAAGTATACAATTAATTTTTTATATGCAAAATAGATAATTTTAAAAACATTATAATAATAACTTAAAACCAATGTAAAAATGCGTCAAAAATTATTGTTTTCAACTGTGCAAAATAACATTCAATTATCTCTTAAATTTATCGATTATTCTCATTTTTGACTGAAATAAAGTAATTAAAAATATTTTTAACGTATAACCTAAAAATTAATTATTTTGCATATAAAAAATTAACTGTATGAGTTAAAAAAATTTTCCCAATGCACATTTTTATAAAATTACAAATACTTTAAATTCATAAAAAAAATTTATTCTAACCCATCTAGTTTTTAAAATAATAACAATCGTCAAAAAAATTTTTTTTGAGAGACCAAAGTTTAATTAAAATTTAACAATGTTAGAATTAAAAAATAAAATCTAAATTTTTATTATAAATTCTACTTAAATGAACTAATAAAATGGCTTATTAGAAATTTTGAAAATAAAATTAAAAATATTTTTAAATTACTGTTGAATAAAAAAACGAGAATATTTTCCGCTATAGCTGATAAAAGGAATATTCGCAACGTCCTATAAGTCTTAAAACAATGCAGATACACTGTTTTTGTTAGCTTAATAAACTGTTTTGTGTTAATAAACACTTTTTAAAATTTAAAACATATTGCAACTAAAACTCTAACTAAACTTTACTAAATTAATGAATATTAAAATTTTTTATTATTATTTATAAGAAATAGATGTTTTAAACAAAATAATACAACGTGGCCCACAACCAGCGCACGAAACAAATTATGCGCAAATTTTATATTTGTAAATATTTTAAAATAAATTTTATATAGATAAAGCTATAATCGTCTGTTATTTTGTTTATTGTTGTTTTTTAGCACAACATTTAAACAATGGCTACAGCAAAGACTACTTATACACTTCAACAAAGAGTGGCTATTGTCTGAATCTTTTACGAATGTGGACAAAGTTCTGCTTCTACTGTGAGGAGTTACCGCACTCAAATTTACAAACATTCAATTTTTTAACCTTAACTGTTTTACGGTAAAAAAAATTGAATTAAATTTTTTTTAAATTTTTATTTTCATTTAATTATTTTTTAAAAATTAGAAAAATTTAAAAAAACTGGAAGTATCTTGAATGACGTGATAAATTTAGCCTCTAAAGAAATAACTGTTGCCGATCCAGAAAACGTGGCGCGAGTTTACGAGCTATATGAAAGCGCACCGACTACGTCACAACGGGTTGCATCACAGATGTTAAAGATCTCTCGATCCAATGCATAATAAAAAAATATCTGAAATTGTTCCCTTATAAAATTCAAATTATGAAATATTTGAGGTCGGCCAATTTGACAAAAAGATTGGACTTTGCCAATCAAAAGATTAAACAGATTGATAGGTAAAATATCAAAACAAAGAAAATATGTTTCACAGATGAGACGCATTTCTAACTTTCTGGTTATGTCAATAAGAAGAATATGCGTCATTGGGTTAAGAAAGGGGGTATTAAATTTTAAAAAATTTAAAGTTTTATTTTTTAGAGACTGAGAACCCACACTTGGCAATAGCAACGCTGTTGCACCCTCAATGGCTTACTGTTTGGTGCGCTATTAGCGCTAAAACAATAATTGAACCAATCTTTTTACTACAAATGTCACTGGGCCAATTTACAAAGAAGTTATGTTAGAGCCATTTATTGAATCGACCAAACGGAAAAGGCTTAACATTCAATACTAGTGGCAACAAAATGGCGACAGACCGTATCGCACTTATGAAATTTTTGATAAACTTTACAAAACTTTTGGCGACAGAATAATTGGATTTGATGCAAATAAAAAGACAGGGGGTTGAATTGAATGGCCTCCTACAGTTGCAATTCATTTTTTAGCAATTGTAAATAAGGTGTATTTTTTCTTGTTTTCACAAATTTTTTTATAATTTACACAAAATTAAATTTAAAATATTGCCGTCAATTGTAAAAAATGTAAAAATAAAGAAACAAATCAATGAATGGTTTGATCAAATGTGTGTGAAAGTGAAAATAAACAATTAACTTTATACTTTAACTTAGGTCCCAAGATGGGGTTATAATTATATAATTATAATAATTATGGTAAAATTAAGCAGTTTGTGAAATTAAACAGCGTGATTTTAGACAGGTTTTACTGTATATAGCAATTCACTACCGGCATTTCTATTGTTGAGTGCGAAAGACAACAAAAGTAGTGCAAATGATTTTGTCTGCTTTTGATCTCTACTAAGAACCAAATATCAAATTCTAATGTCGGGTGTATAGCACTACGCAATTACACTATTGAAAGCATAAATAGGTCTTGAATTTACAGGGGCTACGCTTTGAGTTAGAACGGACACAATTTGCAAACATAAATGCAATAACGCTAAATTTAAATATTGTTTTAAATTAAAAAACAGTGTTGATTTCATTCTTAATATATATTTTTTATATCTAAGAAAATGTTTTAATCTCAAAACAGGTATTAAAATTATTCAAATCGAACCAGGGTGGTGACCAGGTTTAGTATATGATTAAAGTAAAAGTGCTTTAAATCAATTATATATAGTATCTATACAACGAGTGTTGATAACAGACCTATGAATACAGCCTTAAAGCTATATGCTTCAGTCTGCCAAAAGTGACTGCCATGGTTACATTTAGTACTTCAAAGCATTACGTTTTCAAATAAACTTTATTGCTTTTCATATACAATATTACAATAAATAGAAAATAGAGAGAATAGACAAATAACAAAACGCAAACAAAAAATATTTAAAAGTGCAATAAATAACATAATATAACTATAAATTAAATATAAATTAAATTAAAGTAATGCAAACCTAATCAATTCAATTGAAATTCAATTGGAAATCAAATCAAATATCGATTCTCTAAAAATCAAAATAATTTGCATTTAAGTAGATTTGAATTCAATTGTTTTTACAAATGATTATATATTAATAGTCTTTAATAGTCTTTTGCCACTAATTTAAAATCAAATTAAACAAATTATAACAATTTATTTCGAAATAGAAATTGTTGTTAAAAATATTAAAAGTATAATAAAATGCAACGCGGCAATTTTAAAATCTGGCAGCCGCTACTATAAGCTATACAGTTTTAGACTAACTTTATAGTCAGACATAAATGCATTATCAGTTTAGCTAAATTTGTTCTTGTATTATACAAATCATTTAAGAGTAATTCCAGGAAATTTACATAACATACATTGATAAGTAAACCTAATTAATAATGATTTAAATGTAATTAAAAAATAATTTAAAAAAATTGAAATAATAAAAAATTAGTATTGCAAAAAATAATTAATTCTGTTGTTTACAAAATATCTATATTCGTGTCATTAATAATAACATACTAGCTATTACCATTATACTTTAATGATTAACATAAATATATATAAAATAACAAATGGTTTCATATAAAACAATATTATTATATATTAAATTATTAAAAAATAGTTTTATTTTTTTAATATTATAAAATATATATATATTATTTGTTCTTATTGTTTTTATCATAAAATTTTCAAAATAATATAATAACAATAACAAATATGCATAATAAAAGCTAATAACTGTTGATATACATATATTACTGTACTTTAACTTTCATCAAGTTTCAATATTGGGTTTACGTTTATAAAATATTTTAATAATTTTTAAAAGCAAGTATTTTATATATTCTAATTAATCAAAATAAAATTCAATTAATTGTGTTATTTAATTAATTTAATTTAATTTAAAGTTAGTTGATATGTTATTGTTTAAATAAGATATTTTGTAAAATATTATTAATTTGTAATAAATTAAAATAATAAAGTAGTGTTATTCGATATTTGTAAAGTAAAATCAATAAAAAAAATATTTCACCTTGATTATATGCAAAATGTTACAAACTAATAAATTAATAGATTTAAGCAAGCCATTACCGCCTAATCTACGGATTGATTGCGCGTCAACTGAATTATATCGAATCGGTTTGTGTCTGAATAGAGCCAACGATGACATTAGTTCTGTTCAGAGAAGGTCTGCAATACATAAACCTATTATTATATTTTTTATATTACTAATACAATTAATAAAATGTGTAACATGTTTAATTCCTAAATCTGATAATGCCTATATATTAGTAATTGTTGGAGATTTTTCACATTATTTTGGAATTAGATTTTATTTTAATTTTTATGTTATATTATTTGTTTTATTGTGCATTGGCTCTCAATCTCTGTATTACTATAACTACAGAAATGGTATAAAACCGACATTTCTTGCAGTGTTTGAAATGATGTCGGGTTTGCGTTCGCCTATTAGTATAGGTCTTAACAATACTAATGATATTTTGAAACTTTTACGAAAAGCAAAAATTATATTTAGAATTCAAAAATTTAATAATGAAAAAGTAATGCCAATAATATGTTTCACTTTATCAATGATTTCAATTATATTTAATGTAAATTATACAGAAATTGTATTATATATATTACCAAATTCAATTTTGTTTAGCTTTTTTTGTTATTTATTTTGCAATATCTTCTTTTATCAAGCTATTTATTTTTATCTGTTATGTTATTATTTGAGAATTAAATTAAAATCAATTAATATATTAATAAAAGAAAAAAATTCATTTATATTTAATTTAAAATTTATTCGTTCTTTGGATTCGATATATCGAGAGATCAATGAATATAACTCTAGTTTTTGGTCAAAGTTTTTACTTATGTTTTGGGCAACTATTGGCACAATTATTGTAATTGTATTGTTTGTTATATTTTTTACACAAGTTAATTTGATTAGCAAAATAATTATAGGTTATGGAATTTTTATTATTATAATAATAAGTTTACTAATAATATTCACGGCTTCGTCAGTACATTTCGAAGCAAACAAGTCCTACATTATTATTAATCATACATTTGTTAAACAAATAAAATCTTTTTGCAAAATTAAATCTCAAAGACGTTTACCATTTATTTTATTATTTTATAAATTTAAAGTTAGTTGAAATAAAAAGTATAAAATTGTTTCTATTGATTATAATTTATAAATTTTATTTACAGTTGCAATCATTGTAAGAACGCATAGCAGTAAAAAGAGTTGGATTTTCGTGTTATTCGTTGTTTACTATCAATTATTTTCGTTGTTATGAAGTGAGTGAATAGATATTATTTTATTTAAAAAATAAATTAAAATTTTTTTTTAGATTTTGTCATATCTTTCACTTTTATTTTTAAAAATATTTGAATTCTCAAGAGTTTAGAAAACATTGAATATAAACTCAATTTGGATATCACTGTTGGAGTCGTCTCTACGTTAATCAAAACTACACTCATTTTGTTTTTTTTATGAATTATTGTTATATACAGTATATTATTTACACAAGCTAGTTTTATAAGCAAAACTTGTTAATTAAACTTTCAATTTTATTCTTAAAAATAAATGATTTTTTAAAAATTTAAAACATATTAAATAAAAAGTACTTGCTTTATTTAATTAACCAAAACTACAATTTATTTTAAATTTAACAAACTCAATCATAACTTATGATTCATAACGTATACTCAAATATATTAAACCGGTTTGCTGTTATTTTGTATCTTGAGCTAAAATTTTATTCTAATTTCAAATTAGTAATTTGTATTGTTCAATTGCTTCAATAATCTACAACTAGCATAAAAAAGTCGTAAATTTTAATTCACTTATTAAAGACATTGGTGATTAACTGTCAAAAGATTGTCCTAAAACGTGATTCTATATAATAATAATTTTTACAAATATTATAAATATTAAATGAATAGTAGGTTTAAAATAATTAGACTTAATTAATAAAGGATAGTTTTAATAAATTCTAACAATACTGAACAAAACATAAAGAATCAAAACGTTTGAAAAAAATCTATAAAATTGTAATAGTGTTTGGGTATGTTTTATTTTTGCTAATTCAAGTTAAAACCAGCTGACCAAAAATTTAACATATATTATGTATCTAAATTTTAGCAAATAAAGTTTGAGTTTTTTTATGCTAGATTTACAATACATATTGCTGCATAATATTGAAAGCCTATATAACTATTTTTAAACCCCTTTAGTCAGTTGAGAATTATTTATATGTGTCGGGGCCTTCTCTATTCTTGTCACATTGTCACATACATTTTATCAATTCTCTAGTATTGTTTATCTATTAATGGGTTTATGTATTGGTTCCCAAACAGTGTATTACTATAACTACAGAAATGGTATAAAACCGACATTTCTTGCAGTGTTTGAAATGATGTCGGGTTTGCGTTCGCCTATTAGTATAGGTCTTAACAATACTAATGATATTTTGAAATTGCAATTAAGAGCAAAATTAATTTTTAAATTTATAAGTTTTAACAATAAAAATATTTTCCCAATTATTTTAACACTAATAATATCAATTTCTTATTTAATAAATTGTTCTTTAATTGATAATATTTTCTTAGGAATTCCTAATATAATATTATATACATTGACCAATTATTACGCTGCTAATATTATAAGTTATCAACTTGTACATTTTTATTTATTATGTTATTATTTAAAACTCAAGCTTAGATCCATATATTTTATTCAAAATAATATTATTTACAAATTACAATATTTTCGTTCAATTGATTCAATATATAGAGAAATATCTGAATATAATACAACGTTTTGGTCAAAAATATTATTATTGTTTTGGATAACAATGGGAAGCATTTCTGTGTTTTTATTAATTATATTACTGTTTATTTCAATGAATATTTTTATAAAAGTTATTTTTATTTACTTTTATTGTTTTGTTACATCAATTTTTCTATTTATTATATTCACGGCTTCGTCAGTCAATTATGAAGCAAATAAATTGTACAAATTATTAAATCAATTATTTATTTTTCAATTTCATAATAAAAATTCAAATCAAAACATAAAAATAAATTTATTATTAAAATTTAAAGTTGGCTCAATTTTTTATAATAATTATATAAATATATTAATATATTAATTATTTATTTTATATTACAGTTGCAGTCATTAATAGAACGAATAGCTTTAAAAAGAATTGGATTCTCGTGTTATTCATTGTTTACTATTAATTATTTTCAATGTTACAAGGTAATTTTATTAAAATTTTAATTACTTAGTTATATCTGACAAAATTATATTTTACATTATATTTCTACGTTATACGTATAAAAATATAAATTATTAAACAATTAAAAATTAAATAATTATGCTAATTTTTTCAAATGTTTTCAAATAGATTATTATGCTTCTATCAAGGTTATTTATAAAAATGTTATATTTTTAAAATAATAATTTCAAACAAAATATTGTAAGTATAATTATATATAAAATTTATATATATATGTTTACTAGTTTATTTAAATTTCTTATAAAGTTAATTTTAAAATATATTAGACCTATGAAAAATCTATGTAAATAACGCCATAAATATAATTACATAAATGCTTTTAGTTAAACAACATTATATTTAAATCTTTAATGTAATATATTTTTAATTTATTAAATTTAACTTTATATTTAATTATACAATTTATTAAAATAAAAAATTATATTTTGTTTACAAGTTGAAAATTTATTTTTATGTAAATAAAGTTTTATGTAAATAAAGTTTTATGTAAATACGTTTTATTAAATTTATTGATTTTTTTAAATCAAACAAATTTTAGATTAAAATGTTTATACATAAAGTTAAAAATATTTCATATTAGATTATTTTTAAAATTTTAAATTAAACAATTAAATTAATTAATAAATTTTATTAAATTTTAAAGAAAAATATTAACAACATATTAGTTATGAATTTAAAAATATATTTTATATTAATTGCAAAACTTCTGCTTTGGTTTCATCGCATTCTTGGTATGACTTTC
>JAQFXP010004684.1:0-10290 GCA_034693685.1 Belba bartosi
AATTTAACTGGATTTAAACTAAATTTAGCTAAATTAACTGGATTTAAACCGGATTTAGCACCAATTTAGGGAAAATTCCTTAATTTTGACCGAAAAAGCCAAAACCAAAAAGTTGATGGGGTACCTTTTCGCAAACCAAATGCTAGGGGGGGGGAGATAAATCCAAATTTTCAAAATCAGGGGGGAATTTTGAACTCTGAATTTAATATTTAAACTTATTTTTTTGTAGCTTACAAAATAAATATCTTCTCATGTTAATATTAAAAATTAATTATAACTAAGTTTTTGTATAATTATAAAAAAAATTAATTAAATTTTTTTAATATATAAAATATTATGAATAAAAATATAATAATTATTAGTAAATATTTAATTTACTAAAAAAATACTCAAATTAGAAAAATAAAATGCTTAAGACACAATTTATTATGCAAAATTTATAATTTTATAGTAAGATTAAATTTATTTTAATTTACAAAAAATAAATTTAATTTTTTTAAATTAAAAAAATACTCATTTGTAGACAACATCTGTTAATGTTTTAAAAGTGAGATTATCTCGAATTTGTTGTTCCGTTGCATTAGATTTGGTTTCGAAACGAATTGTTTTTTGCGAATCGAATACAAAGAATCCGTTTTCGAGAAAATGACCGCTAATTCCGGCGTTTATTTTGAAATCGAGTGCAACGAACGGTGCGATCGCTTCAGTCGATAGCGTTATATCGAATCGATGTTTGTCTTCAAGACTCGAAACCCTCTTTACGTCAACTAATTTCAGTTTCGGTGAAACTATTTTCGAGTTTTTTGGTTCCGTTAATAACATAAAATTGTTTGCCTTTCGGAACAAAATATAATTAAATTTTAAATATAATTAAAAATATATAAATATATTAATATATGTATATAAACCGAAAGTTTGTGTTCACTATTAGTGACGTCAACCGCTATAACGCAATCACTTCTATCGACACAATTCGACTTAATTAGCAATTCTTGTATTGACTGCTTATGGATAACAACCGCCGAAAAGCTATCGGTTTTCACCACATCTTTCACCACAAGAACTGGTGTTTGAGGTTTAGACCATTTGTAGACTTTAAGCGACAAATTGAAAGATAATTCACCCAAAAAGTCGTCCCTAACTAATGACACCTAAAATAATAGTAAAAATTTTTAATTATTGAAAAATTTCATTTAAAAAATTAATTTTAAACTTACTTTCAAAGTCTGATTCGAGTCCTCATAGGGAGAGACCAAAAGGTTTTGGAGAAAACTTCGGGCATAAGAGTGCAGAAGTTTCCATTTGCCCCCGAACTCAATGCCGGCCCAACTCGGCGCCTGCCATATGTCGTTGAGTTGCCAATAGAGAGCTCCCATTGTATACCCGTTTCCGGTCTTAGCATCGATTTGACGATTTCGGCGATAGAACTCCGTTTGGGTCTTCATATCCATTGCCTGAAGTATTTGCGATAAATAAATCAAATCATTTAATCGATCTTTTCCTCCATTGGCCGGAAGTTTCATATAATAGGCTTAAAAGTGAGTGAAAAAAACAAAAATAAAAATTTAATTCTCATACAAACAAATCTAAAGTTTGGAGTCTTGATGTGTTTTGGAGTGAGTAATTCGATATTTTAACTAGGTTTATTTTAAATTCTTAAATTTTATCTTAGAAGGAAAAACTTGTCAAGTCTAAATTTAACTTATAAACAGGAGGTCGAGAAAGTTGGCCGATCCAAGGATACATTTTGATTGGGGGGGGGGGGGGGTTCCAATCAAAATAAGAGGAATTTTTGCCTGATCCCCCTCTTCTCAATTTCTGCTTATAAATAACTACCTAACAATAAATTTGTAAAAATTAACTTAAATAATAAAAATTAATAAAATAAATAATTAAGCTAGCTATTAATAGTTTTAAATGCAAAATGTTTTTTAGTTTAAACAAATACATACATAAATGACTTTCAATGACATTAGTGCCACTCTTAAGATGCTGCCGGTGCTCCAGGCCTTGGCCTAAAGGATACACTAAATCGTTGTCTTCGAGCGCATCTGCAAACGTCTGTAGCGATGGATACGATTGGAAGCCATACTCCGACACAAACTTAGCACTGGGCGCCTGCTTCCAGTCCCAATTGGGGGACATGTAGTTGTAGTAGTGGACATCACCGTATCGATAGTCATTGGGCACTTTGGCCGTATAGTTCTCGCTGATTGACTCCATTCCGTTCGAAGGACTGGATGTAACAAACGGTCGGCTCTTGTCTTCGATTAATAACTTGTTTTTGATGTTATCGACGAATAGTTTTCGATAATCGGGTCTATACTCGGCCCGAATGCTCCCATAGAGGGCTAATACCATTTCAATCTCGTTATTGCCTTTAATTGCATTTAATATTTAAATAAAAATATAAAACTTTTAAACAGTTTAGAAAAAAATCAAATAAATAGTAAACAAAATAAAAATAAAGAAATATTTTATCAATTTATTTAACTTTTACTAAAAACACAAAATTTTCAAATACCTGACCAAAGGGCGATCGACGGGTGATGTTGAAGACGACGTATTTGAGTGACGACCTCCGCGTCGACCGATTGCAGGAATTCCTCGTTAGTCGGGTATAAAGAACAGGCAAACATCATGTCCTGCCAGATCATAATCCCGAGCTCATCGCACAACTCGTAAAAATAGTCGGACTCATAGACGCCTCCGCCCCAGACCCGCAACATATTCATATTGGCATCTCTGGCCGATTCCAGCAATTCGCGCAAATAATCTTTTCCGATGTCTTCCTGTTATGATAATAAAAATTAACTTGTTTAGTTACAGAAATCTAAATTAAAATTTATTTTAGTCACAAAAGCATTGAACTTATTTGTATGCTCTTCCTATTAGACAGTATTTTTATCCTTGGTAATACTAGTGTTGTATTGTACAATGCTCAAAATACGAAAAGAAATACGAATTTTGCAGTGAAACAAACTTATTAGCATCTACAATGTGTAAAGATTTGTTTCACTGCAGAACTCTGGGTTCTTTTCAAATATCGGAGCTTGGACATGGTAATATAAATATTAAACTCACTGGTCAAATTAATTTTCTAGCAGTTCAATAATTATAGTTATTTTTCATCCTTGTACATTATATTTAAATAAATTTTTATATACTGTGAAAATATAATTTATTTATTTACCGTATTATTTTAATAATAATTTTATATTAAATGTTGCTTGCAAAATATATAATGCAACAAGCTAACCTGTAAAACGTTGGCCGGAATCCAATTCGAGCCCTTTGCGAAGAACGGGACGGAATTGATTTGAAAGTAAAAGGTTAGGCCTTCGGGTTTGATAGGCGTTTGGATTAATTCAATTTTTCGAAACCCAATTTGTTTGGTTTGTTCCGAAACTTCTTTACTGTCACTGAAACTGAGCTTAACTTTCAAATTATATAACTTTTGTGTATTGTTTGCGACACCGTTTGGATACCACGGAATGATTGGGATCTTATCAATCGGTATTACAAACTCTACTCTAACTGTTCCCTCACTCGAGTACTTAAGACTATGCTTCTGGTTATCAATCAAATTGTTTTCATCCAATGCTATGCTAAACAGTCCATCAGTTTCCTGATTCTGAGCCAACTCTACGAACGCACAGACAGTGAGTGTCCACTTAGAGGTGTTCTTCACATCAGGTGTTGTCTCGACTGTAATGTCTCTAATGATTGGCTTATCGTTGGCTTCGATACCAATTGATTTCCAAATGCCTTGAGTCGGAAACGCCGGTCCCTGTAATTGGGTTGGGATGTGGATTGAATTTAAACCAACAATTAATTTACAAAAATATAAACGTCTACAGTATCTAAAGAGCACAGGTATACCCACCCAGTCCCAAGCAAACGACGAAGCCATTTTACGAATAAAATTAGAATGCGGTTCACCATGCACCTCTGGACCCACGCCATCTAAATGTTCAAGGTTATTTTTACATTATAATATTTATAACAATTATTTTTAAAAATGAAACTGTACCAGGTATTACAATATAGCCATATTTGTTCTTATATTCGTCGTAACTTTGTTGTGCATAATGTGGCGCAGATTGAAACACAATTTTGATTGAGTTTTGACCCGTTTTTAAGTCATTCTTCACATCATATTTATATCTGATAAACATATTATCGGTTTTGCCAATCAGTCGGTCATTAATGTAAATACTGCTAATCGTATCGATTCCATTCGCTACCAAAATCACACTTTTTTTGTACAAAAGCGATGCGCCGACTGAAAAGTTACATAATATTGGAAAACATTAAATAAAATACATTTACAATCAATACCATTGAATGTTCGTTCATAAGTCCAGTTGTCGTATGAAACCCATCTATAGTTGACGTCATTGTAATCCAAATATAGATTTTGTTTTAGGATTTTCTCTCTTCGAAGATCCGAATAGATAGATCCCGGGACTAAGGCTTTCGATACAATTGCTAAAAAAATTATTTTATTAATAAATAAAAACTACATTTTAAATTTTAAACTTACATTTGTTAGCACTTATTGCTTTCCAATCACTTCCATCTAATGACAAATAATCAGCCAGGCTGAATCTCAAGAAATAAAATACAAATAAAAATATTGTTAATTTTACTTCTAACATTTTTGTTGTAACTAGCTTAATTCGCTTATTTAAAGGTTCGTATAAATAATTATTTATTTAATGTTTTTATTATATTTTTTATGTGCTATCTCTTAAGATTTAAATACTTAAATATTTTTTATATCCTTTAACATAAATAATTTATTTAATACTGTACATTTTCTCATAGATTTTTTAAAAGCTGTATTTTAAGATATACCTTTGTATCTATGTTGGATTAATTTAATCCTAAATTATTTTTATGTCTGTTTTTATATTTTATTAAATGCATTAATCAGTGATTTCTAGACTTTTAATTAGAAAAATTAAAAAAGAATTAATAATTGAAAATAATTATACAATATTTAATTGCATAATATTTATAATTAGGTTACAAAATAATTTTAATTGTTTAAATTTTCAGTTAAATATTTTTTCTTTAAATTAATAATTAAATTCAAATTACTAATATATTTAAATTAATTTTTTACCTGGTTTTAACATGTATAAAAAATATTTATTTATATATTTTTTATTATAGTTTATACATTTTAAATTTTGCATTAAATAATTTATAAATTATATAGTTATCTTAATATAATATAAAAGAAAATATTTGTATTAAATTAAAAACATATGTTTTTATACTTTATATAAATAATAAAAATTAAGGTTGGAAATAAACAAATATATTGTTGTTTATAAATTTAACTTTATAGTTTATTAATAAATAATATTTTAATTGTTTTAATAGTATTTTGTATTATTGTTTTGTATTTAACTTGACAAATTAATAAATTAAAATCTAAATAAATTAAATAATTTTAATTGCTAAATTTTTAATTAATTAAATAAATTTAAAATTTAAATAAATTAATTAATTAATCTACAACTTTACAAAAAAATTAATTAGTTTTTGCTTAAAATGTCTAATTAATTAAATCAATCATTTATTAAACAATGCTATTTATTAAAGGTATAAATAATAAAACATATATTTAATTAACAATTAATTTCTAAACAATAAAATCAAATCAATTTAATTAATATACAGACCTATGTCTTGTGTTGATTATAACCACAAAATTAGTCATCAGTGAAGACGGAGATACAACTCAATCAGGCGAAGATAGAGGCAACTGTCCAGCGGCGGATGAAATTCGGCCTTGTACATGTTCTGGCAGAAATATTCGCTGCTTTACAACTAATGAGTTTGACATAACGCAAGTGTTCAAGGCTATAGGTCAGGGTAAAAGTGAGGAGGATAAGGTCTGGGACACTTTGGAAATTAGTTCGCCCTTGCTCACTGAGTTGAAGGATAATATTTTTGGTGATATCACATTTAAGACAATCAAGTTTATGTATTGCTCGAAAATGAATTGCGTTTCACCTACTGCGTTTTTGGGCATGGAAAAGACTCTGGAGTATTTTATTGGATACGATACTAGTTTTAGGTTTAAGTTTACATTTATTTATTTAATTTTTATTTTATTCACCGTACTCTCTCATAGTTTAGTACATGAACTTAGAATATAAATTATACCATTTTCTGAAATTTGGTTTGAAACTTTTAAGTACTGTACATGTAAAAGTAAGTGAGATAAACTCAAACTTTAAAAATTACTTTAAAAATAATAAAGTAAAATATTTTATTCTATAAACTAACAAATTAATTTTAAAACTAGTTAGAATTTTTATTTTTAAGTACATGTATTGAGTATACAGTAAATGCATAAAGCCTAAACTCATCTTATAAGTACATGTTATAAAGTTTGAGATTACGATAATTGTTAATAATTTATATATCAATAATTTGTGTTTTATTATGTTTGTAATTATATGCAATTTTAAAAATTAATATATAAAATAAATAATTTATAAATAGCTCTATTGACCAACCAGGCTGCAATTTATTTGATTCATTGAGACGTTTGGGTAGTTTGCGCTCAATTAACATAACCGGCAGTAGAATCAGAGAAATACCAGACAATGCATTTTTCGAGACGAGTAGTCACCATGCTTCATTAACACACATAGATTTGAGTGGAAGTCAGGGTGGAGAAATAACACGGGTTGGGGCTAACGCCTTTGCATCATTAAAAGGTAGACTGTAAAAAGTACAAATTTATAAAATTATTTAAAATTTTAATCTAATCTAGGGCTTCGACACATTGATCTATCATCTCATCAAATTAGCAAGATCGAATCACATTCGTTCTTTTTTGAAGAACCATCAAGCGAATATTTGACAATTGATCTGGAGTCAAATCTGCTAACAAGCGAAAGTTTTGAGCAGGAATCGTTTGCAGTAAACGGGAGAATAACCACGCTTAAACTGGGAGGTAATTCAAACATACAAATTCTAAAAGAGTCGGTATTTCGAAGCTTTTTATTGGCCAGTGGAAAGACCAAGATATTCGAACAAAATATTATCCAGCTCAGAGGCAGCCCATTGCAATGTATTCGCCAAAATGTTTGGATTTTAGAAAATAAATTTAAATTACAAAAAGTTATTACACAAGTTGTGTCGGCACAGACTGGCACTGATTTTTGGCGACACATTCCCAACCAATGTAAAATATAAAAGTTTGACATTGCTACTATTGTCTTATTTAATTTTGTTTTGCTAATAAAATTATTTATTAAATTTTTTATTTAAATTTTGCTAATTTTAAATATTTACTTGTTATAATAAATATAGTATAATTGAGATTTTACTTTAACTTATTTAAATAATTTTTAAATATTAAAATAATTTGACAAAACATTTAACTATTTTTTTCTTTTAATTAAAAAGTAGGTTAGACATATAAACTGTCGTGTAGGTTTTATTGATAGGTCGGATGTAGTGGTTAATTCGCTTTTAAGGGTTAAAAATGCGTTCAATTTACGCGTTTTAGACTCTTTGGTGTTTCCCGAAACGCCCATGCTTACACAAATGCCGCCTTAATTATGATCGGCGAAAAATGTGCCAAGCTCATAAAAAATTTTATTATTTGAGATAAAACACTATTATCTTTAAGCAGAGATTGAGAAGGTCGACCGATTAATTTTGGCCAAAAAACCGAAAAATTTGTCGGCCGACGAAGGTAGCGGGTAAAATGTCGAAGCGGAGTATTTTTTCGCGACCAAATGCTAGGGGGGTGGGGATAAATTCAAATTTTCAAAATCAGAAGGAATTTTCGGCTAATACCCCCTTCTCAATCTCTGATACTTAAGTTATTTTTAAAGTTTGAGTTTATCTCGCCTTAAGTTTATATGTACTTGAAAGTTTTGAAAATGGTATAATTTATCTTAAAAAAACATACAGTATAATAAACAGTAAAAAAACAAGGTAGATAAAATAAAATATAAATAAATAAACAAGGAAAAATTTAAACCTAAAACTAGTATCGTATTCAATAAAATACTCTAAATACAATTTTTTTTATAAATATTTTATTATAGTACACGTAACAAGATTAACAAGTATTTAAGTTAGCATTTATACAAACTTAATTTTTATCAACAAGGCCAATTAAAATAAAATAAAAAAATATAACCGAAACCCAATATTTAAAAAACTCCCAATTATTCATTGGAAAAAAATTATAGCAATAAAAGCCAATGTCAGGTCCGGACAGTTTCTCTACAAAAGCCACAAATTTTAACCGTTTTCTCAACAAAACCAATCGTCGACTTAATAAAGTGTTTAGTGTTTGTCGAGACTTATGCGCGGTTTTGGTGACCGAAGCGCACCAATAGTTCATTGTATAGAAAATGCTAACAAATGTACATAAATCCAAAATACGAACCATTCTAACCAATGCATTAATATTTGTCCTGGTTATTATATAGAAATAGATATTTACATTTGGAATAGTCGTATAATAAATGACACAAATTATATATTTAAACAAATCGTTTACATCATTAGTTAGTTTTGAAATCGAGTCATGTCTTACAATATCTCTGATTATTGGGTTTGTATTTCCGTTATTAATGTCTCTTTCGATTCGTTCATTGATTTCCCGGAACTGATACTTAAGATAAAGTGTTATTAAATACCAAACGGTGACCCCAGCACTGACCAAGCACACACTATGAAAAGTCCATATACTCACACATATTGACCAAAATATTAAACTAATTATTGAATAATTACTACTATTCTTGATGTATGCGATTGTTGAAAGGACTAGAAATAGGGGTAAAGTTATCGCTAGTATTGCGATCGACGACTGTTTTAACAAATAGTTTGCAACAAATTGTGTCTTTTTGTCAAACTTTTGTCGATATTTGGCACTTAACGTATAACCAAATTTGTTAAGTTTGTAATTGTTTAGGAGTTTCAACGAATGAAATCTGTCTTTCATTTCCATAAACTGCATACAAATGCCGATTAGTGACGCATCCAATCCTTGAATAGCCATAAAACTGCAAAACAGTTTCGGATTTTCTAAATTGTCGAAAGTGTCGGACAGTATGTAATCGATGTGTTTGTCGTCGATTAGCGCTAGTATTGCGAACCGTATTGTTGTTATAATTGATATGATTTTCATTAATGTTATTAAAATTATTCGCTTTTTTGTTTGCTTTCGATCGCAATAGTACTGAAAGTTTGGATAAATAAAAGCGTAATAATTGGCAATAAATTCCTCGATTTTTGTTATGCCATCAGTTTTTGCCACTTCTTTCTTGTTGTTAATAAAATAATTGTTTATTTTTATTGTAGTTAAGGTTGATTTTAATTTATCCAGTTTAAGTTTGTCCGGTTGCATTTTTCTTGAGTGCATTTTATTACAATTTAATTATATTTATATTAAAAAAAATTATATTAAAAAATTGAGTGATCTGGGAGGTTAGAACAATTTTTTGTTAACTTACAAGTTAGCTAAAAATTCTATATTTTAAACGATATGCAGGAAACTAAAAGTTTTAAAAATATTTTTAAAAATAGCAATTTATATTATTTTTATTTGTTGACCAATTTTTTTTATCTATGTCATTGATTAATGATAAAAATATTCCTAATTACATATTGAATATGCTTATTTTTATTCAAATTATTGATTATTGGTTTAAATTACCGGGAAGCAAATTATATTTATTTTAAAGTTTAAATATTTTTTTATAATTTTCTAGCAATATGATTTATTATTTATTTTTAGTAAACAATAATTATTGATTTGACTTAGTTTTTGACTATTAATGATATGCTTGTCATTAAGTTCTAGTTTAATTGAGTTTATTATTTATATTTGTTTTAAATGTTAAATTTTATATTTTTATTAGAGCAAGATTATACACTGTATTAATATTTATATAATTATATATTTATTATTAAATCTTATATTGTGGCTTTAGAAATTATTTAAGTATTTTAGATTTAAATAGAAAATAATATCAAAATAAGTTTTGGTATAAAATTAAATTAAACTATAAATTAATTTTTATTTTAAAATAGTTTTAAAAAAATATTAATATTTTTAAAATTATTAAT
The DNA here is from genome assembly GCA_034693685.1 of Belba bartosi. Taxonomy (NCBI): domain Eukaryota; kingdom Metazoa; phylum Arthropoda; class Arachnida; order Sarcoptiformes; family Damaeidae; genus Belba; species Belba bartosi. The sequence continues at coordinate 10,123 of JAQFXP010004684.1, forward strand.
TTAATTTTATACAAATAAATAAAAGAAATTTAAACACGATTAATATTTTTATAAATTTTTCCGTAATCCCTCGCAGTTTATGAAATGTTCTTACAGTTGTTTTTAATTGAGATTCCCATCGTCCAGAATGTAATTCATCTGAGTCTCTATCGTCCAAAATGAGATTCA
>JAQFXP010004685.1:0-10289 GCA_034693685.1 Belba bartosi
TTGGTTAAATTAATTTAATTGAAAATATATAAAAATTGTGTTTAAACTAAACAACCGATTTTTGAAGCCAGTAGTTAGTTAAGCAATCAAAAACAAAATTGAATAAGACAATATACAGGCAGTGGCAACATTTTAATTAATTATTTTTGATTGATAAGTACATAAAAAATTATTACTTTAACCAAGCATTAATTAGATTAAAATTTAAATATAGCTATCAATTGTATTAACTTATCTAAAATGCTAAAAGAAATTAATTGGTTTTTTATATTCAAATTTATTTTGATATTTTGCATAATTTTCAGATCAATATTAAGATTAGCGATGATTTAGTAATATATAAATTTAAGCAAGTTCTATATAAGTTTATTTTTATTAACTGTATGTTACGATTGAGTGCATAATCTAATCGATCGAAACTTATCGTAATTTGAATTATGATTTTTGTCTCAATTAAGGCAACACATGATCCAGCGCTGGGAGAGAAGAAGCAGTCCTGGTATCTGCACCTGAAGGCGTTCGCCGATGTCGCCAATCAAGTGAGTTTTCTCTTTAATTAAAACTTGCCAAGGTATTGCTAATATAACTTTCTCTCTGCGTTTTGATTTACTCGAATATTTTTGAAGTTTAGAAAAATCAAGCTCGGGCATTTTTACAAATTTCGCATAAATCCTGTGTAAATCTAGTTAGTTGAATTAAATTTAAAATTCTGGTTAATAATGTTTGCCATTTTTTCCTAATTGCGTTAAAATCATAATTTTTGCCCTGTTCAATTCTGCTGATTAGTAATACTGTATATGATAAACAAGAAACTGAAAATATTTGTTAGAAAAATACCTATTATTGCCTTTTAAGCAAATTAGTACAAATTTCAAAGTTTATAGTATTTTAATATTATATTTATATTATATTAATAGCAATACTGTATCAAAATATTAAAATACTATGAACTTTGAAATTTGTAATAATTGGCTTAAAACAAACTAATATCTATCAAACCTTTAGTCCGAAGTAGTGGCGACAAACCAGACACGTCTTGGCCACGACTGGATCAGGTTTGCCAATGCAGTCATACAGTTGGATGAAAATATAACGGCACAAGAACTGGTCATGGTTGACAATCTACACTACATGGGTCACATTGATTATATTATTAGTTATATCAATCAGAAGGAGAAAAGGTTTACAAAAATATAACTAAATTATAGTTTTAAAGTGTTTTTAATGATTTTTGAAAATGACATTTATGAAGACTATTGTCGAACTATATGTTGTGGCGATTGGCACTTCAAGCGCTCTCTACGGGCAGTAAAGAAATGCGAGACATGAGAGACAATCTGCACAAACATCTCTACGGCATCACCGAAAAGATCGCGCGTTGGAAGACATGTCTCTCCCAATTGACCGGCAGTTTGTCGATGGCCTTATCGTCGCTTTATATTAAACATCACTTCAACCGAACGCTTAAAGAGAAGGTTTGTTTCGGAAACACATAAAGCATTTGAAACTTCAGTTAATAAGACAAACATTTTTCATATTAATAGTCAACAGAAATGGTTAACTATTTGCGGATAGAATTCGATGAAATACTGCACCGAAACGATTGGATGGATAGAGAGACCAAACAAAACGCGTTCATAAAGTCACAAATGATGAAAGCAGTGGTCGGTTATCCGAATCAGTTGGCGAACGACACACTCGTTAATGACCACTACAAGACTGTATGCTTTTTTGTTTAATAATTATAATAATAAATTGATTTTTATTAAATTTATAAAACTTTTTTAAATATAGCTCACACTAACAGACCATAATTTTGACGCAAATATTCGATTTTTGCGAAACTGGGCCCAGAAGAGGGACTTTGAGAAACTGAGAGGCATTAACGATCCTCAAGAGTGAGAAATTAGTTTTGAGGATAGAATTGGCATTTTTTGAATTTTAATTTTTACTTATAAATCAAAATAGTTGGAAAAACTTTGCCAATTCAGCGAATGTGAACGCGTTCTACTGGTCCCAGGCCAACTCTATCGTAATACCGGCCGGTATACTCCGGGATGTGTTCTTCGATAGTGATAGACCACAATATATGAATTTTGGAACAATTGGGTATATAATTGGTCACGAAATTACTCACGCATTTGGTTAGTCATTGAGTTTAAATAAATAAATATATATAATTTGTATAAAACTGATCAAGCAAATTTGTTTGTTTTTAATTTATAGACAATGTCGGCGCACAATTTGATGAAATTGGTATTTATTTGTTTGAAATTTGTTAATATAATTATTTAATTAAACGGAAATTTTTCAATTTAAAGGAAATGCGAGAAATTGGTGGAAGAATGAGACCCGAAGTCACTATAACACAAAGGCCCAGTGTATGATCAAGCAGTACAGCAATTATGAGCTGCAAAATGGGCTTAAAATTAATGGAGATCTGACTCTCAAAGAGAATATTGCCGATAACGGAGCGCTCAAAGAGTCGTATAATGCATATCAAAAATATATCGACAAGTTTGGACCCGAACTACAACTGCCGGGTCTTAGATATACGCCCAAACAGTTGTTTTGGATTAGCGCTGCTATGGTTTGTCAACAAAAAAATTATTCGGAAAATCACAAACATTTAGTCAAATCAAACATATTTTTTCTACAATTTCTTATAGAACTGGTGCAGCAAATCCTCGCCTGAAATGTTCAAAACAAGATTAGATACGGACACTCATAGTCCGTCTCAGGCCAGGTATGTGCTTGTTGAGTTATTTGTTATAAATATTATTTTATAATTATTTAGTTGATTTCTAATTATATATATATTTCAATCGGATAGAGTGAACGTAGCCTTAAGTAATTTCAAAGAGTTTTCGCAAAGTTTTAACTGTAAAGCGGGAACTGATATGAATCCAAACCCGAAGAAGAGGTGCACTGTTTGGTAGTGAACTGTGATCTGTCGTCGACCACAAACAGCTAAATAACAATTATTTTCTAATATAACTTATGATTAATTGTCATTACATTTAGTTTAGTTCATTCAGTCGTAACGATTGAATATTTAATATAATTTAATTTATAAATATTTGTTGCGATAATAATGAACTCTTTATCATTAGCGAAATTTTTTCGACTATTTTGTAAAATTTCATCTTTTTGTAAGATATTCGGAACAAAAATTTAATTTATTTGTACTATTTTTGTGGTTTTTATATGTTTTCGATTATTCCTGATTGTAGTCATCACTGAATCTCTTGATTTGTTTTTTTAAATCTCATTGTATTTGAGAGAAAATATTTTTTCATTTTGTAAATAAAACTGATTTCAAATCAATTGAATGAATAAATTGAAAATAAAATAAATGAATCAATTGAAAACTGCTTGCTTATTTTTATACTAAAGTAATACTTAATCCAATGAAATTGTTTCAAAGTAAAATTATAATTATAATTATTATTGTTATTCGTTCAATAAATTCAAATGTATACAAAGATTAGACAATGTCTGCAAAGTTTGCCACAATTTCACCGATAATTTTATGTCAAATTCTAAGAAAATTGTCAAAAAGTTCTGAGAAGTCAAAGACACTAATAATCAGATGAATTATTTTTTATATTTTATCAAGATAAAAACTGCGTACTAAATGAAAAGAATGTTTTTAAGACAAAAATTTCATGTGGGTCTGCCACAGGCTTAACCTTGAAACGTTAAATTTGTTTTGAGCTTGCACAGATTGACAATTGCTTATCTGTTGTGCACTTATTTGTCAATTAATATGTAAATCTAAAATCAACTTGATTAATATAAATTGTTATATAAATAATGACTAAATGCTTGTTATTTAACACAAAAGTTTTTAACATGTCAATCTACCATAAAACTGCAATTATATTTTAGTTTAATTTAACATTACAGCCAAGAACCCCCCTTAACACCCCCATTGGCAGATAATCTTTACTTCTTTTAACCGATTTAACATTACGTAGTAATGAATTTTCATAACGCCGTCATCAAGATAAGTATCTTAATTGTGAGTATTAAAGTGACTGCAACTCATTTGTAAGTTTCAAATGTTTTATTTCGTTTTTTTAATAAACAATAAAAATCCAATTGACGTTTTGAACTAATAGTAATTAGTTATTCTTTTGTTTTACTACATTTGTCTCACATTTATTTGTAATTTATTATTCGTATAATACAGTGATCGAGAAGGTCAGTTACTCCAGGGTAGGGAGATCAGGGTATGGATTTTTCCAAAATTTTGGCCAAAAACTTAGCCCCCCTAGATCACTGGAGGGATTTTTTTTAAAAACGCTCAAAAAACCTATTTTGTCTAATTTAACTGGATTTAAACTGAATCTAAATTAAATCTAGTTAAATTAACTGGATTTAAAACGGATTTAGCACCAATTTAGGGAAAATTTCCTAATTTTGGCCTAAAAAATCAAAATTCGGCGGTTGGCAAAAAGTCGAGAGGAGGTAAATTTTTTAATTTTATCAGACTACAATTTGCTATTACTCTAAACTTTTAAGAAAAAATTATTTAACAATTTTGCTAGTTAATTCAAAACATTTTTTAATTTCTTCAAAAATATTTTTATTTTAGTTCGGTAAAAAGATTTCATGGTTGCAATTAAAAATTTTAATGAAAAAATCAAGGATAATTTAATTATTGCTAAGTTATAAAGTTAGTTTTGAAAGCAGCTGTATTAGTTATGTAAAATTAGCAAGATAGCGGTTTACAACAAATGTTTTATTATAACAAATTTTTTATTTAATTAAATGATATAATAAAATTTATTATATGAAAACTAAATGACATATAATTAAGATAACACAATGACAAGATTTTTATGTTAAAAATTAATTTATTACAATAAAATATAATAAACTTGACTTCAATTGAATTTGAAAAGTTTTGTATAATTAGAAATTTGATATGTATATGTTTTAAATCAGTTTTATATGTTTACTAAATTTTAGATCGACTAAAAATTTTTAAAATATTTAAATTATAATTTTAACAATTTTTGAAAATATTTTATCTCTAATTTTTTAAAACTATTAGAATTTTTGTTTGTTATTCTTATATGCTATCAAAAATTAATTAAAATTTTTATCATTATAACAAAAACTGTAAATATTTAGCAAATGATTATCAGATTAATATAAACCAGAGATTTAAAGGGTCAATCAATTCAGGGACGGGGTCAGGGAAGGGATTTTTGAAAAAAAATTGTTAAAAATTTAAGAAAATTTTGGTAGAAATGGGATTTAAAACTTTAAAATGTCTTAAAAATCATTTAATTGTGCTTGCAACTTAACCCGATTTGATCAAAGAGGATGGGGTCCTTCACCTATTAAATGCCAATTTATAAAATTAATAAATTTTTGATTGATTCCTAATTTAAGCTAAACATATTGTTTATCTTACAACTTATAAACGGATATTAATATAATAAATAATTAACGGACTAAATAAGATAACAATTTACTAATAAAGATAACAAGTGCAAACAGAATGTATCATTGTGTTTATAAAAATGCTAAAATATAGAAAATTATTTGTCAACAATTCTAAATTCTTATTTTTAAAAATACAAAGTACTAAGTTATAAAATAATTCAAACGACAAAAATGCAATAAAACTATATTATTGTTAATATAAAAATAAAAATTTATTTTTATTCTGCCGACTGAATACACGAAATAAATTATGCCTGGTATTATTTTAAGCGTGCATGCAAGTATAAATGCAAATACTTTGTAATTATATATGCATTAAATAAACATACAGTAGAATAAAATTTAAAATAATATTAAACACAACATCAAAATTATATTTTTATTTAATTTTTTCTAAACTTATGTTTCTATTTAATATCTTTATGAGTTATATTAAATATTTTATAAGTTATAAAAATGGTTTTAACAAAACAAAGTATTTGAGAAGTAAAACAAAAATCCGACAGCTTTAGTGAAAAAATGAAATGAATATTCATATAAAATTATTCGCTCAGTGATGGCCTTCTCATTCTAACTACAATTATTGGGTTTTATTAATAGCAACACATCTGCTCACGAATAGACAAATGTGTATTACATGTTCTACTCGGATAATAAAACTGTCTGACTAATAATTTATAATTGTTACACTATTATTAGCAACTTATTTATATTTCAAGGCAAATAATTAACAAGTTAATTTAATTAAAACATTTTGTCAATAATTTAAATTATTATTTTTGGAATTTAATTAAGTAAATACATTAAGCAAACATTGCTTAAAGCGCAGGCGTTGGCCTCTATTTATTTGAGCAATCTCATTTCTTAAGTGTGCTTGGATAGTTTGAAAATTTTACTTCAATATGAAAATAAATTGCTTCGAAACGAGTCTTATAGACGACGCCAAACGAGCGGTTATTAATATATCAAATATTCTTATAGTAAATGCATTAGTGGTGGAAAACGGAATACAAATATTCGTTTGAAGTATTCGTTTATTCGCTAAACCGACACAATTCGGCCTACATTTGTGTGACGATCGATATCATCAAAAAAGTTTTTTTTTGTTTTCTATTCCCTAATCATATAACTCATGTGGAAATAAAATAAATGTATTTTTAGTATTCATTAAATGCTAGGTTCGATTTTTTTATGTTATTAGATAGTGTTTAGACATTAAAAAATCCGCATTTTAACTCGGGTTACGTTTTCTGATTGTCATCTAATTTGAATATTTGTCGTTTAATATTACGATTTTATGTATTGAATAGATTGTTTCATGTTTCAAATTGTACAATTGCTTTGTATTTGATGTTATATTGAGTTTTTAATATTTTTAAATTATTTAATTTTAATCAAAATTTATTTTTTTAATACTGACACTAAAATTATTATTTAATTAATATAAGAGTAAAATGAATCAAAAGGAAAATATTAAACTATATATTAAAAAATCCGGAAATAATTATAAAGTTATTAATAATAACAGTAATAACAGTAACAACAATAACAGCAATATTAGGAAACAAACGAAAGATAATTATCAGAACAAAACGACTACTTATAAGAAGAGCTCAACAATCAATAAAAACCAGCAAAAAGATGTTGTCGCTAATAAAGGTAATCTAGTTTGTTGACTTTACTAGTTTGTTTCTAAGAATTTAATCTATGTTAGTTATGCTTTTTATCTTTATTGTTGTAAAAGCTTTTTAAATTAGTTTTGAACAGAATTTATGTGAAATTGAGGTTTTTGAACTTAATGTACCTTGGACCGGGATTTCAAGCAAACAATACAAGTTTATTTTTTTCAATTTTAGGTAAAATACTATTTTTTAAACTAGTTTAGGAAAAAATAGTTTCCTATTATTATTTTTAGTGTCAATTAAAGATTATATTAATCTATTATTGCCCACATAAATGTCAAAATAGCTTTTACTCAGGGATCGAGAAGGGGGGATCAGGCAAAAATCCTTTTGATTTTGAAAATTTGGATTTATTCCCACTAGCATTTGGTCAGAGAAAAGATACCCCCCCTCGCCTTTTTCCCGGCCGCCGTTGGGTTTTTTGCCCAAAATTAAGACATTTTCCCTAAACTGGTGCTAAATCCGGTTTAAATCCAGTTAATTTAACTAAATTTAGTTTAAATTCAGTTTAAATCCAGTTAAATTAGGTAAAATTTTATTATAAATATATAGATTTTTTGAGCGTTTTTGGAAAAATCCCCTCCCTGATTTCCCCTGGATCGACCGACCTTCTCGATCCCTGCTTTTACTTCATTAATAATTTAAACAAATATTTATAATTCAATACATTTATGACATGAAGTGACATTGTCAAATTTGTTTTAACTTTTTAAAAACAATATTTAAAATTTAAAAGTTAAAGTTAATTTAGCCAATAAAATTTTGTTCAAAAAAAAATTAAATTTTAATTTGAAAGTTTTAAAACTTATTTTTTTTTATAAATTGTTACTTTGCTTTAATTTATTTCATGTATATTTATATGTTTTATTCAAGATAGTTTCAGAGTATTGAATTAATTTATATATAAAAATTGGAAATTAATAAGATTACAAAGTATATATGTGTCTACGGATAATTCAAACTTTATTTGTGTCAATTATTTTCAAATTTGACCGCATTCAATTTGTACACATTATTAATAACTAAAATAATTAGAAAAATTAATTATTTAGATAAATATTAACAAAATAAACAAAATATAAATCAACTAGATTTTAACCTAACAATTTTATAAATCGATATATCATGCCATGATTATAAATATTTTAGGATTTACTTCCAAAATGAGAATAAAAATATACTCTAGTTAAATTATTTATAGATGATATAAAATAAAATACGTGAAGACCAAAAGAGCAAATAACATTGAAAAGTAGTGATAAAATTAGATGCAAATCATGTACTCATTCTTTGTTTATAATGTATGTCAATATCAGGTAACGCTAGATTTCGATCCTGGATCAGTTGTCCTTGCATATACTGCAATGTGATCGACGAGGACAAAATTATCCTGGCTGCACAGTTTGCTATGGAACAAGCTAAAAAGGAGATGACCACACGAAGAGCTAAATACAGCAAAAAGTATTGATTCTTATCAAACCACTAATCATCAACTTTAGCTTGATTATTAAAAATATTAATTTATTCTGTGTTATTTTTTGTAATTAAACAAGTTGAAAAATAAATTTTATGAATTTTATTATATAATTAAAATTAAATTAGTTTTTTCAAATGTAGTACGCAATTCAGTACAAATGAACTGATGTATACTAATATGGATACTAATCGATATATTTTTACTAATTATTCTTTTTATTAATTAATTGATGAAATATAATTTAAATATAAGTAAAATGTTATACTTTTGCTATAATTGGATTAATTAAAAAAAATATCAACTATTGACTTTTAGTTTATCCTAATTATTATTTTATAATTAACTTTTATTTTTTAAGTATATTTAGAATTGAGGTCAAAATAAACTATCTATATTAAGTAATATTAAATATTAATATATATTTACCTTTATATTACGTGTTATACGTACTATTATAAAATATATTAATAATATTTATCTATTAGTTCTATACTGTACAACTTAAGTAGATATTTTCTCAGAGTTTTAATGTCACTCAAGTTTACTTGTTATTTACATTTATTTTTTAGTTAACAAGTAAAAAAGGCATATTTGCATAGACATTAGGTCTATGCAGATACACTGTTTTTGTTTGTAAAATAATCAGCTATATGTTAGTTAACTCATTTTTAACTCTAAATAAATATCTTCCTAAGCTGTACAATCGTTGCAGTTACAGTATAAATACATTATACAAAATGTTTGTCAATCAATTAAAAAAATTGTTATAAAATTTATAATTTAGAATATTATTTGGTAAATAAACTAGTATAAATTAATCAAGAAAAAATAATTAAATATACACTTTATGGCAAAATTTATAATTTTTCACAACATTGGTATCTTGTTTCAATCTTGGTAACTGTTCAAACTATTTAAAATCTGTTTTGTAAATTTAAAAAATGCATGCTAAAACTTGTTAATTAGATTTTTTAATTTTAAAAATTATCACATTATTTTTTTGTAAATTAGTTTTTAAACGCATCATTTAAAGTAACAGTTAACATGATACAGTATTATTAATTTGTTAATTAAAAAAATTTTCTATTATATTGTATTTATTTGGTTTTACATTACTATAGTTTGGACTCTAAATCAAAGGAATGCAGAGTATTTGACTCATCCTTTTCTTTTGAATACTTAAACTTTAGCGATTTAAAGAAAAGAATCAGTCAAATACTCTGCATTCCTTTGATTGTAAAAAATTGGTATTTATCCTACCTCTGAAATTTAGTTTGTCCGAAGATACCTTCTCTCAATTTCTGAAGTTTGAATTAGTAGCTGACAAATAATTTGTTTTTTTTGGCTAAAATAATAAAATAAATTCTAAATGTTGCAACCAATTTAAATTTAGTCAAATAAACTAAATTTAACTTAAATTAAAAAAAAATTAATTAATTCAAATTATATTGCATTATAATTATATAGAGGTTTTAAGCATTTTAGAAAAATTTCACCCTCTGATTCTTCATTTATGAGCCTACTAAATTCTTTTTTTTAATTCTTATAACCAGTGCCCGAATCTGAGAGGAAAAATGAGATGTGAAAGGGTTTACTAGAGGGTCCCTCTTAACTGAGGCTAAAGTTCGGTAATAATAATAAAAATAAATATTTAACTTAATAATTTTTTA
>JAQFXP010004686.1:0-10287 GCA_034693685.1 Belba bartosi
TTTGTCAGTCCACATGTCGTTGCAATATAAAAAATATATTCAAAAAATACAAAAACTTTCGTGTACTCTTATGGAGACCCAGTTCAAAAACTTTCTTATTCTTTTATAAATTGTTCAAAAAAATTTTCAACAGAAAATAAGTGGGGGACGGGGGTTAAATTAATTTTTAAAAATTGGAATTTTGGCCAAATTCTCATTGAAATCGAAACTTTGAAGTTAAATAACTCGAAAACTAAATTTTTTAAAAATATGGTTATAAGGGCAAAAAGTTGCCTTTTGATAAGATCTATAATAGTAGTATAATGAATCCCGCTTAAAAAATACCGATAAAACTACTTAAGCCGTCGTCTAATAGCAAATGGCACTACTATTACTATTCTCTATATATAACTAGAGATTTAAATGTACTTATTGCAAATCTATGAGTTTAATTGATATGATTTAAACAAAAAATAAAATTTTTAATCTAGAATCTGTATGGATTAATTATATTGTTTGCCAGACGCCGAAGGCAGCTGGAAATTGTAAGGATTATTTCTATGAATTGTCAGACACCAAAGGTGGCTAGCAATTTTATAAATTTCCATTAGATTTTGCCAGACGCCGAAGGCGGTTGGCAATTTTAGGAAATTCTTAAGTTTATTTATAACTATTTATGTTTGTTCATTTTTACAAATACATTTATTTGGCATGTGTTTTAAGTATTATGCATATTTTAATTTTAAGTTTATATTTTAGTAAATAGTTAATTAATATTCTGTTTTAGTATGAAGTTATAAATATGTAATATTTGAGGCTTGGAGTAAAATTATTAAACTTCTGTTCTTAATAAGCTATTATAATTTTACCAACCGTCTCTTGAAAATGTATTAAGATCATACCCTTCAGTTTTGTTTTAATTTTTAATTCATTATTAATCAAATATTTTTTAATTTTATATTTGATTTTCAATTTATCTCTTTGATTTTTGAAATATTCATTAATAATATTAAATACATTTGGTCTTTGTGAATAAATTGGATACATTTTTTAATACATTTTCGGAGAAATTGTATATTTAGTTTTAATTTGAATATATAGTTTTACCATGTACAGTTGCTAACATTTGACTGTTGATTTTGATTGTTGACATTTGCTTGCTGACATTTAACTGCTCACATTTAACTGCTGATTTTGATTTTTGACATTTGCTTGCTAACTTTTAACTGTTTATTTTGATTGCTGAAATTTGATTATTTTGAAAATATTAGCATGATAAAAGGAAAACAATCAAATGCACGGGAATTAAAATATTAATAAAATAAGCTAAATTAAATTAAATAAAATAAAAATTTACTAATAAAACATTTGCCTAATTAAAAGAAATTCTAACTTTTATATATTTGTAAAAATTTTATATATTCTATTAAATTTTGCCAGACGCCAAAGGAGGCTGGCAATTTTATATACTTTATAAAATTTTGCCAGACGCCGACGGCGGCTGACATTTACATCATTTGCTATTAAAAATTGTCAAAAATCCCTATTATTACACACAAATGCGGCACCACTTGACTACTTCTTCTTTGTTTAATTTAAAAACAAAATAATCAAATAAAAAAATTATGACTATTTCTGTTATTAAAAGCTAATAAAACTATTAAAGAAGAGGTGAAGAAAGGCCGCTAAATGTAATAAATAAATTTTTAAAGTATTGGGTGAAGAGATACTATTAAAAAGTACTCCATATCGTAAAACACAATTAAATTTATATAATTATTATAGTATAAATTCATTCAATTTTAAGTTTGTTATCACTATTTTTAGCCAAAACTTCTGTTATTGCGGGACTGCACAGAAGGTGTGATATGTATTGAATGAAACAAAAAGCATAATAAAGTGAAAATGTTTTATTTGTTTTAATAATTATACTCAATTCTAAACATAATTAATACAATATAAATAAAATATTAACTCAAAACTGAATTTTATTTGAGCTGTTGATGCCATTTGCTTGGTGTTCGAAAATATTAACTTTTACCATTTGGAGACCAAATTTCTTCACAATAATTTTAAGCATGTTTATTTTTGTGTTTACTATAAAATAATAAATAATTCTTTTAAAATTGACATTTATATAAAATTTTATTTATATAATTTAATAATTGAATCCATAATAGAAAAGATGGATAATCCCAACCAAAGGCCTAAAAGTCCGCCGAAATTACAGATAAATGATATGAATGTCATTGTAGTCATGTGTTCGTAGATATGGTCCGGCAATCGGTTGTGTCTTATATACAATTTAGCCGTTTTTCGATTATTTTCCAATTTTTTTCTATTTTTAAAGTTAAAATAATAGAAATATTCTAAACAAGAATTTTGACAAAAATTTAAACAATTAAAAATATTTTTACGTATTTTGCCAATATATTTTTGATTTATTTTAAAATGTGGCGGGCATAATTTTAAAATAGATTGATTTAAAAAATCTTGTTCATGTAAATAAAAACTATAAAAATTTGGAATACAATTAAATGTTTTGACTAAATATTTTATAATACATTTAATAATACAATCAGTTTTTGAATTAAAATGACTATAACTGTCGTCCAAATCATAATTACGACAATTGCTCTCATAATCAGTCGACAATTGTTGAGTAGTTATTGAATTAAATTCAATCCAATTCTCAAATCCCATTAAAATTGTTTCAGATTTTACAGCAAAGTGTCCGTAAGAATTTGATAATGGAGTAAATAAAATAAACATGTCAATTTTGTTGTATAAATTTTGCGGAAACCACATATCATTATGTTGTATATTGATAATAATATCTTTTAAATTAATTCGAAAATCTTTCCATTTTTTGTTTAAATCACTAAAAAATGTCAAACATTTTCTTCCTCCGCCACCGATATAATACCATTGAATAGGATTGTAGTCATAATAAGTGATATTAGAGTCAATTAACTGAACATAGGAACTGGTAGTTCGTGTCTCGGTCATTGGATTAAAACTTAAATATTTAAAGTATTCATAAATTGTTGAATTGAATACATTATCATTATATGTTAATTTATTATAGATTTGATTGATTTGGATTAATTTATTTGTTTTATTAAATAAATTATTTTCTTTTAAATTATTTAATAAAATATAATGATTAAAATCTGGTTTATATTCTGGAAATCTTTTCGCAACTTTTTCCATCGATAGGATACTCGGATAACATATTGAAAATTCCGGAATTTTAATATATGTCTGTTTTGCTATTATTATCGACATAACTGTCCGACCGCTTAAATATTCAATCATCAAAATTGAAGTTTGATATATTAGGCCAGAAATACAAAAATACAGTGATAAAATTTTATAAGAATTATTAATAATTTTTTTTTTACATTTAATAAATATATTCGTAATAATTATTTTTAAAAATTTTGTTATTCTTAGAACAGACAGTCCAAACCACATGCCTAACAATCCACTTAATTCTGTAAAATATACAATTAATTCCATTTCCAATTTGTGTTCAACTATTATATCGGGATTTTCGTTGTGAGTTATATCAATCCATATATACTCTGTTTGTATTTCGTATTCAAATATATCAAAATTATATTTTCTATTTAAACAGTTTTCATTACAAATATTTTTACATATTTGAAATCTTGTTAAATAAAAATTGTTTTTAAAATTTGCGTTTGAACAAAATTTAGTTTTATTATTAAAATATTGTTTTTTAAATAATATATTTTCAAATTTCGGAATGCAGTCGAATATGTATTCTCTTTGCATGTAATCAGACATACATTTTTCGATACAATTAATTTTGCTTTTCATATGACTAATGCTATCATTTGTGTTATAATTACGACATTTATTTCCATTATATTTTTTCAAACGTTTTGTTCGTATCTCATTATATACAATAGGAATTTGTTTCCCAATTGAAGTTCGAATATAATTTCCATTAATTGTAAAATCCGGCAATTCTTCCGAAGAATGAATTGTTATATATATTTGATTTTTATAATAACTTAACGGAAACCATAATTTAGGTAAAAACAAATCAATGTAAATAAATCCAAATATTCCATCCAATTTCTGAAATTTATTAATTAATTCCGATAATAATGTAAAACATTTCTGCATTTTATTTTCAATTATTATAAATGAACTAAATATTTTCGATTCATTAATAAAATATTTATTATTTATTTTATAATAATCGTATTCATTATCTATTATAAGCCTTCCTTCCTTTATTTTGAAAGTTAAATTATTAAATAATTGATGAATTGTTGGATTTATTTCACTTGGTAATTTTTCCATATGATTAAAATATTTGTGAATTATATTCTGTTTATTAGATTTATTTAAATATAGTTTTGATGCAAAATTGAAATATCGTAAAAAAAGATTTTGATATTTCGGATTAAGTTTCGCGTATTTATTCATATCTATAGTTGTGGGCAAACAGACTGTAATCGCAGGTATTTTCTTATATTTCAAACGTTTAATAGAAGTGTTGACAACAATATTACCGCTCATATACTGCGACAATAAATCAGATAATTGATATAAGAATCCACTCATTGACAGCAAAATTACAAATATTTTTTTAATTTTTAATTTATTTTTAATCAAATATTCCTTAATTTGATGTTTAAATTTTAATTTATCTGATTGTTTTTTAAAGTATTCATTAATAATATTAAATGCATCTGGTCCTTGTGAATAAATTGGATACATTTTTTATTACGCAATTTTAATACGCAACAATTTATTATGCTTAAAAATTAATTGCAAAAAATTATTTCATTATTTAATTTATTTGCAATCTAAGTAAATTAATATAAATTTTAATTAAATATAATAATATAGCAAAATTTTTTAAATGCCTTAATACCCCAAATATGGCGGCATGCAGGTATAAGCATGGATGACAATTTTTTCTAAAAAGACGTTTAGGTCTCTACCGGCATGCCGGTATAAAGCGAGGACAATTTAAAATATAAAAATTTTATTTAACTAGTATTTTTAATTAATTGCAATAATTAGTGACAAAGTTAATAGCTGGATTAATTTTTATTTGAATTATCATTTGTTTTTGTCTAATTTTAAGTTAACATTTAAAAAATTAAACATTTTTATGCAAATTTTCTTATTTTTATTTACTTTATTAAATGTTTTTAATACATTTAATATAAAATATTTTATTTTTTATTTAATTTAGTTTATTTTATACTTTGCACAACATTATATTTTAATTTTAATATTTGATTGCAGTTTAATTGTAAAATAAATTTAAAATTCAAGTTAAAGTCTTTTGTTAAACACTATATTTTTCCTCGTTTATACCGGCATACCGTTTATACCTTGATGTATACCGGCATGAATTTTACCTTATTTTTAACCGGCATGTTGCTATATGTTGGGTATTACGGCATATTATATATAAAATAATATTCAAAATAATTTTTTAATAAATTAATAAGCTGATTTTAAAATTACATAATAATTAATTTACTATTAACTAATTGCTAATTTATAATTTTAGATTTCGAAAAGTTAATAATTTTATTTAAATATTTTTTCTAATTAATTATTATTTGCTTTTCGATAAATTTATTATTTAATAGAAAATATGGTAAATATTATAGTAATTTAAATTTAAATAAATTAAGATTTTAGACCAACAACACAGCAATTTATTTAAGTAACTAATACATAGCGTAAATGGGAATTAAAGCAAAATGCAGTACATATTGAGTATATTCCAAGATTTAAAAAAATATTTGTAAATATTATAATTACAAAACAAAAATGATAATTTTAAAAATAGTATTTCCGGACTACACTCATTATGTACTGCATTTTGCATTAACTTCCATTTGAGTTTTAATTTCTTCTTTTGAATATACTAGAAAACTTATAATTAGTTACAAAAATTAATTATTTTAGTAAAAGTGATTTAAACTGCAAAAAGTTATTGTATTTTTAAAATTTAAATGACTTTTTGAATATTACAACAAAAGAATAATATCACAAATTTTTAAAAATTTTATTCAAAAAAACACATAACCATATTTTAAATAATTAAAAAAATTTATTGTAGATTGATAAAGTTGTTTATTCAAAAAAAAATTTCAATCATAATAAAAACATATGATCCAATATTGGATCTAAGGTTTTATCTAGTATATTTTCAAAACTAAATTATAATTATTTAATTTAAAAAATTAATGAAATATGCACAAGTTATGCATATTTAAATACTTAAAATTGAAGATTAATTGGTGAATAAAAAGCATATTTATTAAACGCTATCCAAGCAGGCCAAAAAATTTAGAATTTAGCAATACTCTAACAAAATAATAACGTAAAATATTAATTTGTTTATTTTTATCTAGTAAACAAAGTAGGACGAAAATTTTGATAAAATATTATTGCTATACGTTTAGTACTATTTGTGTTAGCTCTGACATCAGCTTTAAAACCTCTATAAGTGCTAAAAGTATAGCGAGCATATTCTATCAAAATTTTTGTTCGGCTTTATTTAAGTAAACATTAAATATTAGTTAATTCAGATAGTTTTAAACCTAGCAAATACTAACAAGTAAAAAATTAAAATTTATTTTGCATTTTGTTTTTTAAATTGTCAACATCTAATTTAAATATTTTAGTTAAATTCTGGTTAACCATGTAATTTTAATAAATTTTATTTTAAAATTTGCCATTTTGCTAGAAAATTTTAATTAAATAATTTTTATTAAATCAAGATGTTAATTGAAATTTTGAGTAAGCCAAAAATATTGACTATAATTATTCTAAATCATAAAATATTTTTAAAAATATTATAATTAAATATTATTTAGAAGCACTCAAAATTTCTTTAAAAAGCTATAAATAATAAACAAAGCAAAATTAAATTTTTTACTAAATTTTTTTAAATTAAGCTCTAAATACATTATTTTCTTGACATATTTAAAATATTGCTTTTTATTTATTTTTTTATAAAATTTTAAACATAGCAAAATTTAAATAAAATTCTACTAGGAAATTTTTTTTTATTTATTAAAATTTTTAATTACTGTATAAACTTTATTTAATTTTAAACTTAGTTATAATAATTTAGAATTTTTAATAAATTTATTTTAATAATTTATTATAATATATTTAAATTTTAAAAAATCTGTTACAGGATTTAAACGAACAAGTAAAATATTTTAAAATTTATTTTTCACTATTCTAAAAATACGACAAATAAAATTGTATTAAAATTTTATTTCTATATTAAGCAGTTTAAAAATAGTCCAAAATTTTCTGAATTACCTAATATAAACAGAGTTGAATGCATCTTATAGTGCAATTGCAGATATATTGTTTTTGTATGGTAAGCAAATAATATAAAGTGTTAATTAACTTTTTTTAAACCATGAGATGCTAACAACTCTAAATATAAGTAAAATAATAAATTTAAAACAATATTTATCTTTAAAATGTAAAAACTTTCAAATAAATTTTAGAAAATTAACATGCATAAATCTAAAATATTCTAAATAAAAATTGAGATCCTATATTGGCATATGATATAATAGGAAAATATGCAAAAAATATCTTTTAACTTTAATATTTTAAAAGTTATACGCATTTAAAAATACAATATCTTCTTTCAATTTATGAATTTCAAACTTAATTTACAAACAAAGTAAATAAGATATTTCAAATATTTTTTTACTGACATATATATATATTAAAGCAAAATTAATAATTAAAGAAAATATTTATAAAAACAAATTTTTTTGTGACGGGAAATGATGTTTAAAATATAACAAAGCAAAACATGTTTCCATTAGCAAAACAATTACCCAACTTTGCTTACACTATATAAATATTTAATAAAATGTAATTAAATTTAATAAACAAAAGTAGGTAATTGTTTTGCAAATAAAACGAAAATTAAAAAATAAATTTTAAAAAACATCTTTGATTCTAATATTACTGATATCCAAAATATTTTATGTTTTTTATAAATAATAATTAATTTACAAATACAGTAATATCAGAATCAAAGTATATCAAGGAAAATGTGTTTCAAAAATTTATTAATTTATTAATTAAGATACTTTATTTATTTTTTCTTTTATATTAAATCAAATTAATAATTGAATAAAATATTTATATAAACAATTTTTTTGTAATGGGAAATGATGTTTAAAATATATAAATATAATTTTCGTTTCATTAGCAAAACAATTACCAACTTTTGTTTAATGAATTTAATTACATAACGTTATTATAGGTATTATTATATATTGTAAACAAAGTTGGGTAATTGTTTTGTAAATGAAACGAAATTTATGTTTATATATTTTAAACATCATTTCTCATTACAATAAAATTGTTTATATAAATATTTTATTCAATTATTGATTTGATTTAATATAAAGAAAAAAATAAATAAATTATTTTAATTAGTTTGTCTGTAAATTAAGTTTAAAATTCACAAACAGTAAGAAGTAGTGTATTTTTGAATGCGTATAACTTTTAAAATATTAAAGTTAAAAAAAAAATTTTAGTAATTTCCTATCATATCATATGCTTTAATCATGATTAAAATTATTTTTAATAATAAGCATCTTTATCAATTTATAGCAAACTTCTTTGTATAATTTTTTGAATATTACAGCAAAAGAATAATATTACTAATTTTTAAAAATTATATTGAGAAAAAATACAAAATTATATTATAAATAATTAAAATTTTAAAAATAATAAATTAACATATTTATAGTAATTTTTAAATTTGAAATTTTATTAATAGATATATTTTAATTTATAAATTTATTAAGATATAAAAGTAATTTAAAATCAAAAATTTAATAAATTTAAAATTTTTATATTAAACTAGTCTTTTCTGTCTGCCCGAAACCCCGCAATAATAGACTCCCAAACAGTTTATTTAAAAAGTTTCTATTATTTTTTTAATATAAATATATTTATAAAAAATGCAAAAATTGATTACATTTAAACCTGTAATAAAGTTTTATATACATATATAAATTGATCTCTAATTTTATTAAAATATATATTAGTACTAATAATACTATAGCTATATAATGATTTAATGCGTACCCAATCTGACGAATAGCTTATACTTTCTGTAAAGTCACGTCCTATGTTTTCAGTAATGTAATTGTTTAGTGTTATACACCTGACCTCAGGATTGAATATTTGCTTTTTAATAGAGATTAAAGGCAGCAAGAATCTAAAAGCATTACTTTTCTTTGTTTTTATTACTCACAAAGTAAGTTTATATATATAAGTAATTTGATTAATATTTTAAAACTTATTAATATTAAATAAGTTATTATAAAATAAATAGCATTATAAGAGTTTAGTGTTATTATTATTGTCAACTTACAAGATATTTAATAATTTTGATGTTTGCAGCAAAGCAAAATCTAGCAATATAATAATAATACGTTTTAAAATATACTAAAGTTTTGCGTATATTATAATAAATAAAAATTTATATTTATATTGAAAAGCAGTAATGCATTTGATTATGTCATTTATTAGGCTGCTTGTACAAGTATAATTTTATTTTAATTGATTTTATAATTTATATATTCTTTTCTGGAAGTAATAATCAATATTAATTTATGATATTTTTGGTAATAATATAACATTTATTTATATTTATACAGTTAAGCTCCATTTATTTCCACTGTACTTGGCATTAAAACAATAAAAGTGGTAGACTTGGACTTTAATGAAAAAAATAATATTTTTAAAAACAACATTTGAAATGATATATATATATATATATACAGTGCCTATCAGATGTATGTCCCCAACAACGATGTAGTCACAGCATCCTTCAAACCAAACATTTTTAATTAACCCTATAACTTAAGGAGTGGTTATTTAATATAAAAAATGTAAATATAAATAAATACTCAATAAACGATACCAACATGATAAGCGCTAAATAAAGTTACTTAAATATTTTAAAACAAAGATTAAAACCACAATTAAACATTTTATAATTAATTTAATTCTGCATTACATTATTTTATTAATTTATATTTAAGGTAAATTGCAATTTTAAACAAGACTGTGTCCAAAATATAGTTATTTATAAAAATTAAATTATAATTGATAAATTTAAAAATCTAAAACAAAAATAAAATTAATTACATAAATTTAGTATAATTATTGTAGTGAGCCTTAAATGACTCGTTTTATAACTAAGTTTATTTGTACATGTTTAGTTTAATATAATGACTATTTGTA
>JAQFXP010004687.1:0-10287 GCA_034693685.1 Belba bartosi
AACTTTGAGGCTAAGAAGACCTATAAGTTGTTATCGTCTTATAAATGCATTTCTATTGCATACAAACTACCAGTGCTTTACAACACCAGATATGGCTTAAAAGTATTTATATTTATTTATATTAAAAAATATAATTAACCAAAAAATAATATTACAGTTTAGTATAAACAGAAAATAATCTTACTTTTTTAATTTACAAAATTTATTTTAAAATAAAGCCAGATTAAAAAATTTTTAATGCCATAATAGCGTATCAAATAATGTGATTTCCATTATGCTAGTTTAAATATAATAATGTTTTTTATATTACACCCAATTTTTAAATGGATTTCTCTTTGCACAATAGATTTTGATTTCTACATATTTTAAATTTGTTACTTTTTATGTTAGGTATGGTAGCGAAAATAGTGTCATATTTTTAAGAGCACACATTTGAACAATCCATATTCCGCCCAAATTCTATCAATATACTACAATTGTTAACCGGTTGTGGTTGTCTTGCCCGTTGTAAGCCATATTAAATGAGCCTTATCCTAGAGCACGGTTTAAACCCATTAGCAAATACTTACTTTAGTAAGTACAGAAATGCGATTATTGTTATGGCGTCATTTTGCTAACCTTTTTTTGACTGGGTTGAAATATCTATTTAGGCAAAGAGAAAGCTCAGGAACGTGATACAAAAAACATACAAGTTTAAATAGTTTATATATTAAACCGCTTGTTTACTACTAAATTAGCCATTAATTTTCAGCTTTAAAAACATTACTTACGTTCAATAAATATAAAATTATATAGACTTTTGCATTTAAAGCGTCACTTTTTAAATATAGATAATGCAAGTAGAATACTGTATTTTACATTTTTAATTTTATTTGTATCATATTTAATGTTACTTTATTCGACATTGCTATATTTATTAGTCACATAACTAAAACTTTAATTACTATAGTATTTGGCATGTATATATTTGCATTTAGTATTGCTTTATTTATAAATTTTTTAAATATAATATTTGTTTTAATTTTTTTTATATTTAAATATTTTATTAATTTTTTATAATACGACAAATAAAACAATTCTAACTTTAAAATTAATTTATAAAAATAATTTATTTTAATTTAATTTTATATTTTATTTTTAAAAGTTTTTATCAATATATGAGCGATTAGGACAGAAAACCGGTAATAGAATTGGGTTTTCGTGTTGGAAGTGGTTTATAATTAACTACTTTTGCGGATATGAGGTATGGATATGTAGTTATATTTTATTTAAATGTATTTATTTAAAAAGCAATAAATGTTTTATATTTTTAGTTTATTTGCTTAAGTATTGCAATTTTACTCAAATTAATTGATTTGAAAAATTAACTTTATTAGCTTGTTTATTAAAAAAAATATTGTATATAAATTTTTGCTAAATGTATAATATTAAACAAATTTTTATAAATAAAAATTTTTATTTAATTTATTTTAACAAATGGTAAAAATTATTTTAAAAAAATAAAATATTAAAGTTTTAAACATTACTATTTTTGCCAATATATAATGTTTTATTGGCTTAACTTTTTTTAGCATTTTTTATAATAAAAACATGTGATAATAATTAAAATGTTTTTAATAACTTAGCTTTAAAAAGTCATAAATAATAATTTAGTTAAATATTAATAGTGATGGGAAATGTTTAAATTTTGCGCTCAAAAATTCAATTAAAAGTTGTACTATGTGTAAGAACTCTGTTATATAGTACAGTAGTTAAACTTGTTAATTCATAAAATTGATTATTATTTTTAAATTTTTAAACTTTAACAATGAAAATTGCTATATGTTTCAGATTTCAAAATATTTGT
The DNA here is from genome assembly GCA_034693685.1 of Belba bartosi. Taxonomy (NCBI): domain Eukaryota; kingdom Metazoa; phylum Arthropoda; class Arachnida; order Sarcoptiformes; family Damaeidae; genus Belba; species Belba bartosi. The sequence continues at coordinate 1,847 of JAQFXP010004687.1, forward strand.
TAATTTCTTTTACTATTTAGTTAACATGCATAAAAGGAATATTCGTAAAGTCCTATAAATGCAGATACACTATTTAAACACTTTTTAAACTTTAAAACATATCGCAACTAAAACTTTACTAAATTAATGAATATGTAAACTTTTTATTATTATTTATAAGTCATAGATGTTTTGAATAATAATGTAAGCTCTAACCACGTAGTCAGAAGCAAATTTCAAGATTACAAAGAACGTCTGCATAAACTGATACGCGTATTAGATTTTTCCATGTCTAGATATTAATAATGCAAAAATAATTAAAATGTTTAGTTAAACTTAATATTGTTAAATATCATATATAATAACTTGCTGCGAGTGTTCTTTAAAACTTTACAGCTTTAAGAAATTGGATTACTATTTTTGAAACATCAGATAATTATATTAATTTTAGCCGCAAATGTGAGTAGTAGCGGATTTTTGGCTGTATTTATTTGTGCATTGTAATATAAGATTTTTTATAAATGTTTAGTGCACTTATGCATAGTGTTTGACATTTTATTTAATAATTAGTATTTTAATTTCTATTGTTTTAAAATTATGTTTTATTCTGGCAGCTTAACCACAAGAAAAAACAAAATTAAATTTTTTCCAATATTAATTTTACTAAAATAAACAAACTAGAAAATCATTTATTATTTCAATTTATGCAAATTTATAATTTTTAAATATTATATTTAAACATAATCTCTCTGAAATTATGTTTTATTGAAATTACTAAGTCCCTTTAAATTTTTTGAAAATTTAATATGAGCGACAACGATTAGTAGTGTCTAGCGTATTTAACGGAAAGAATTAAGTTAAAATTTTATTAACTAATTTTGGCATTTTATAGTTATTACTATTTTTTACGTGACTATTTTTAACATTAATTATATAAAACATATTGTCACTTTATACTCTAACATAGAAAACATTAAAAAAGTATAATAAGTTTATGTTAAAATATACAAGATATTATAGCGGAAATATATTAAATAATTAAAATAAATTTTAGAAATGTTTATAATATTAATATTATTTATTTATAAATTTTTATCTATAATTATCTAAATTTAATATATCTAAAAACTTTGCTTGATTAAGTATTTTTACTTTAAAAAAATTAAAATTATAATAAAATTATAATATATAATATTTATATATAACATCTGCTATATTAATTTAATATAGCAGTAATATTTATTAATTCTTTAAAATAATACTGGATTAAATAACTTAATTAGTTGTACTTGCACCAATTGAGCCTGTTTGATAAATATCACTAATTTTAAAATCATCAACTTTTGAAATTGTTGATTTAGAAAATACTGCAGATTTCGTTATATTACCAATGTGAATTTTTTGAGTTATTGTTTTTTGCTGCTCTACTTGAACTAATCTTTCTTCAAACTGTTTTAATTTTTCATCCTGTTCAGATTTTTCATTTTTATTTTTTTCTTTATCATCTTTTGCGTCAGATTTATCCTTTTCATAAATAACGACAATATAATCAGAAAAATCAATTAAATCCTTTTCATCATCATCTAGGTAATTATTAGCAAGCAGATTTGATTTAACAGTAAAGTAGGTGTTGTCGAACCGTTTTGCAATAATTTTTGAAAATGATTTACATTTAATTTCTCTTGGTTTCTTTAATGTCAAGTTTGTTTTCCAATATTCTAGTTTGCCATTTTTAATTATTTCTTGTATTTTTCTTTTTTCTTCTAAATCTTCATCTGTATTTTCTTCATCTGTTTTAATTTGGTCTAGGTTAGTGATAATATTTGATGCTGACGCATTAGATATATTTTTATTATTTTCAACAAGTTTATTATTGTTTTTATCTAACAATAAATCTTTATTTGTTTTTTCACTCGCAACAGAATTAATTAATTTTTTATCTTGTTTGATTTTAGAATTTGTGTACATATTTAATTTGCGATCATATTTATTAGCATCATCATTCATAATTTTATCCTGATTAGATTTGACGGAATTTTCTTTGTCCTCTTTATGTTCTTCAATTAAGTTTTCCTGAATAGCTTGTTTAATTTTAGTTTCATTAATTTGTTCTTTTATTATTATAGTAGCCAGCTCAACTTCTCCATATTTACCCCAGATAAAACACTTTTTATCTACTGTCAGTCCCATAGACAAATTGTTCCAAGTGATAAATTTGTCAAACTTTATAGGAAAAATAAACGGTTTATCATAAAATAGTTTTTTAACATCTCCTATTTGACAAAACCAATTATCACCATTGCCAAACAATGTTCCATCGTGTTTTAATGCCAATACATAATCACTTATGGCAAAGAATTGCTTAATACGACTATATATTAAACTGGGTCTTACATAGTTATTAGCATGCACAGTACCCAATTGACCTGTGCGATTTTCTCCCCATCCATAAACATCTCCATTTTGGAGCAAAACATATGAATTTAGCGAGCTGCACGCAATCCAAATAATTTTGCTTTGCCATTTAATAAGCGTTCTATCTTTTACTTCAGTTTTTAATAATTTACGTAGGATAGTTTTAAAATATATTCTGTGAGGTGTTGCTTTAGAGCTTGTAAAGCCATTACCGAGCTGGCCATGTGAATTTCTTCCCCATAGTATCAAACAATTGTCTGCTGTAAGTGCCATACAATGGCCGTAAACGCAAGAAATGTTTGTATATCTTTCAAAGCAAAATATTCCAGGTAAAGGTAATGTTAGTTTTTTTGGTTTATGTACATTGCCTTCAGTCCATATTGATACCTATATATAAATTTAAAAATAATTAATTATTTATATTTTTTAAAAATAAAACAAATTATATCAAGATTGTTTAGATTTAAATTATAAATATCGTGATATATAAAATATTATTTATAGAAAAAATTTATAACTGCTTAAATTTTATAATTAATTAATTTTATTCTATTATTATTTTTGTATTTATTAAATGTATCTTATAAAATCATTTTACTTTTACAAGTTATAATATATACAGTAAATCCCATTTATAACAAACTGCTTGGTTTTACTAAATTTGTTCGTTATAACCGGGATTCGTTATATACGACTATAACTCAAAGTATATTGCTATTCCGTTTCTTAACTTTTGTTTGTTATAAGGGGGTATTATGTCTGAAATGGGTTTGTTATAAGCGGAATGTAGTGTAGTAATAAAAAAATATAAGAATAGATAAACGCAAATATATTTCAATCAATTAATATTTTAATTTGTTCAATTTTTAAAAAATTTATTATTCAAGGTATAAAATATTAAACTTAAATAACGGTTAAAATCATCATATTTATAGTTTTAAACAATAGAGTTCGTTTTTTTATAACATCTTAATAACATAAATTTTTTTAAGACTATTTAATTACGATTAAAACATTTAAAGTAATTAAGTGCAATTATACCTGTCGGTATTCATTTATTCCCCATCCATATATTTCATATTCAGTAAGTACAAAAATAACATAGGCTAATTTAGAAAATGTTGCATTTGATGCGTAGGCAAAGTCAATTACATTTTTTCCACGAAATATTTTTAATTTTTTAAAACAATTATTTAAGACATGAAAAACAACGCCATTACTAGTCAGAACTAGCCCTTCATTTGGCTCAAATATACAAGCTTTGCAAATTTGCGAAATATCATAGTCATCGTTATATTTATTAAAAAGTGAACAATATTTTAAATCATTCATTTGTTTGAATTTTTATTAGTTTGTATTAATTTAACAAGTTAATAATAATTAAGGTTTATACTAAAAAAATGATTTATAAAATTTTACATTTTATTAGCTACTAATGACAATGTAGTTGTAAAAAATTTTTTTGTTACAAAAACATGCGCATTTAATTTTATTTAATTATTGTGTAATTTTTATATTTATGAAATTGAACATAATTCTAAAAAATGTTTTTAAGTAGGTAGGCATAAAACAATTAAATTAGTTTTAAAAATTGTTATATTTATGGCAATTAATTGTTGATAAATACTTTTGGAATTTGTTTAACAACTTTTATCTTAACTTTTGTCAAATTTAAAGTTTTGTTAAAGTTAATATTTTTATAGCATTTAGAGATAATAATTACTAAAATAGTATTATAAAACTTTATGAGACAAAATTATAAACTTTATATTCGGTTTCCAAGAATATTACAAACCAATAAAAATTTAGTTTATTTTATATTTTTAATGTTGGTTTTTAATCTTATAATACAGTTTACAATTGAATAAAATATATTATTTGTTTTAATTTTGCATTTTATTTTTATATCAAAAATAATACAAGTCATAACTAATTACAATTTTATAAAAGCTTATCAAAAGCTATGTTAAACTTTTAATTTACGTAAATAATTAAAAAAATGTAAAAAAGTTATTAATGTTAATAATATAGAGATGACAAACAAGAAAGGAACATCTGTTCAATAAGAAGATTTTGACATGGCACTTATAAGAGACACAAATAATAAAATATTTAAAGTAATTGGTTTTGAATGGTAGGAGCAGATTATACATAATCAAACGTCCAATCCAATTTTATTGTCATTTATTAACTGTTTTTATATTTAATGTTTAAATAATACATTTAAAACATATTTTAAAAACTTAAAATTAACAATGGGGCTTACTCACGGATATTTTTAAATTTTATCAATTTAATTTTTAAAACGTTTGTTTAGTATTAATAACAAAAAAGATTTTATTAAATTATTACATAAATGCATTTAAATAGATTAAAAACTATTTTTATTTTTTCAAATAATTATATAATTTAAAAAAACTAATTAAATAATTTGAATTAAAAATTTTTAAAACAAATACATTATTTTAATATTTATTTAACAAATTGTCACTTCTTATTAACTACTAATAAATATTTAATGTTAAAAAATGTATATTTACAGTAGCATGCGCTTTAATTTTTATATAAATGTTATATATTTTTAATAATTTTATGATTGAACATTATTTAATAATTTTTTAAACTAAGCAGGCATAAAATATATGAAATTGTGTTAAAATGTGCTCAGTATTTTTTTTTTGCAAATGATACAATAAAATATACATGGCAATAGTTGATAAAGATATTTTTAACTTGTTTTACAAGCAGTCGTTGCGTTTGTAAAAACTTTTTTTCTCTACTCCAGTTTTTCTATCATTTGATTCAGTTCTTCACAACTTATCTTAACAGACATTTACTTAAGTGATGATTAATGACAACTCGAACGGACAATCACCGAACCAATGGAACGGTATGTTTGCAAAGATATCTTTTACACTAATTATTATAATTAATGACATAATTTGATTCATTAATTGATTGATTAACTGTTTGAACAGAACTTCGACGTCAGGCCCGACACTTTTAGAATGAATTGGACTTAAAGTTATTGAGTTTCAGTAAAATCGTATCGAAAGACATCACAAGAGATGAGAAGTAAGTGTTGATTGCATTTATGTTTTGAATGATTTGTTTGAAATAATTGTCTGATTTAAGGCCAAACAGCGAACCAATTGTTTTAATAGACGCGTCAAGGGATGACTTCGAGCATCTGATCACCGAAATTGATGCGATTCTGTGTTCTCTGACGGATGTGAATAACCAAATGAGTCGGCACTGCAAACGGGTACAGAACGCGAGCGCCACTAATCATATACTTGTACTTCAAAGGCATCGTCAGGTACTTCACGACTACAGCAATGAGTTTCACAAAACTCGCAGTAATATTGAGGCTCAGCTCAATCGAGAACTCCTGTTGGGGCCAAACAAGAAGGATACCGAGTAGTAGACTATAAGCTATAAGCTATAAACTATGACTAACAAAATCTTAACAGAAATTAATTAATTATTTAATTGTTGGCAAAAGTGGTTTCCGGTCGACAATCAATAAAAAGTTTTTATTAACTACTATTGAATATTTAATGTTTGAAAAAATGTATAATTACAGTAGCATGCGTTTTAATTTTTAAATAGGTGTTATATAATTTTTATAATTTTGTGATTGAACATTATTTGATGGTTTTTTAAAAAATAAGTAGGCATAAAATAAATAAAATTGTGTTAAAATGTGCAGAATATTTTGTTAAAAATAATACAATAAAATATACATGACAATAGTTGATAAAATTTTATTTAAATTGTTTTACAATATTAGAATAAAATTTTTTTATTTTGTGGACTTTGTCTATTTGTTTACATTTATTTTTTTTATAATGATTATAGTTAAAAGTAAGGAAGAGCACATATTACGATAAGTGTGCCAATAAATTTATAAGATAAAATATCTGACATTATATTACGTGACCAAGAACTGTACAGCCTAATAAAAAATTATTTTATTTTATTTTTATAACCAGGATTTTAATTTTTATTACATAATTTACAATTGAATAAATTAATAAATTATTTTATATTTATTACATGTTAATTACATTTATTACATATTTTTATTATTTCTTATTTTGCGTCTAAAAAGAAATAAAAAATTTATAAATTTGCTGTTTTTAAAAATTAACAATTATAACTAATTGATATTTTGTGAAAACCATAATAATTATAAATTTACCTAAATTATTAAATTGACAAGAAAGAATAATTGTACTAAAAAATGGCTGCTAACCAAAAGGGAAAAATTGTAATGAGTGGTATAACTGGCAATGTAAAAAAAGTTAATAATGTCAAGAATATTGAAATGACGGGCAAGAAAGGTACATCAGACCAACAGGAAAATATTGACTTGGCACTTATAAGAGACACAAATGATGAAATATCAGATGTAGATGGTTTTAAAATGGTTGGCGCAGATTATTCTGAACCAAATGTCAAATCTATTTCTGTTGCTGAATCAAATCAATTATTAACTAATGCTCAAACCGAGCAAGGTGATAAAAATTGTAATGAGAATAAGGCTTCATTTTAATTTAATCTATAAAATAGTTATATTTAATATAATTAATTTTGATTTATTTTAAATATTTGTATTGAAATAAATATATGTTTTGAATTATATAAAATAAATTTTTATTGTCATTTATTAATTGTTTTTATAATTAAACGTTTAAATAATAAATTAAAAATATATTTTTTAAATTTAAAATTAACAGTTGAATTTACAAGTAGATATTTTTACATTTTATCATACTAATTATTAAATGTTTGTTTAAAATTAATAGCAATGATGTTTTTATTATCTTAATACATAAATGTTTTTAATTAGATTAAAACTAAATCTGTTTTTTTAAAAAAAATTATATAATTTAAAAAAAACTAATTGTTCAATTTAAATTAAAATTTTTTAAAACAAATACATTATTTTAATATTAATTAACAAATTTATATTATGTTTATTATCTACATTGTAATTTGTTTGTATGCGTTTGAAAATTAACACCCTTAAAATTCAAAAACCAAGGTTTATTATTCTCGTTAACTACTTCAAATTTTTTTTTAATTTTTATAATATTTAATTGCTGCAATTTAGTTTGCACTTCAAATATGCAGTAATTTTGATTATAATTATTTATCTTAATTAAACATAATAAAATTAACAAGCAAAAATAATATAGCTCAATGCCAAAATTATTTTTGTGGACATTGAGGAAATACTATTTTGTTTGGTTAACAAATGATATAAAAGTTAACATTTTGAGTTTTTATTTTATGCACTTTATAAGTTATTATAATTAAAATTTTTTTTTATAATTAAACATAAATAAGAAAATAATATACAATATATTTTTTAAACAATAGCAATTAGAGGACATTTAATAAAATTGATTGGTTTATTTTAATAATAAATATAAAAGTACAAATTTTAAAATTTGTTTGCCAAAATCTGATTTTTAATATGCATAAATTAATTGTTAATTTTAAAAATAAAATTTTAACTGGCTATTATTTTTTAATTAAATTATTTGGATAAATACTAAATTTAAAATAAATTTATAAATTAATAAAGCATTAAAAATAGACAGAAATTTATGTATAATAATTTATATATTTGCTAATATTAATAATTTTTAATACAAATTGAATATTTCTGTTTAATTAGTAAATCTAAATTAGTTTTATTTTTATAAAAAAAATCAGATTATTTTTATTTTGTAATATAAATATTGCAATTATTTTATATTTAAAATTGTGCTGAATTAGATTTGAAAATTAGACGCGCTTAAAATTAACAGTGTTATAGTAATTTCTAATTGCTTATTTAAAATTTAAAACTGTATAAGTTATTATGACAACAAAATTTAAAGTTAATAAAATTTGTAATGCTAAATTAAAAAATTTTAGCTTTTAATTTAAAGTTAAATGGTATTTTTTTTAATAAGGTGTGGATTATAATTATATTTAAAAATATATATAACTGATTTAAAATGTTCCTGGCTAATTATTTATGCAATAAACAA
>JAQFXP010004688.1:0-10285 GCA_034693685.1 Belba bartosi
ACAGAATAAATTAAAATACTTAATTTATGAAACAGTTATTTATAATTAAAATATGTAACACATTTCAATGTTTACAAAATTTAAAATAATTATTCGTAAATATTTGTTTTAAGAATTAATTTGATTTAATTTTTAATTAATTTACAGTTAATTCGAATGATTGAACGAATTAGTGAAAAAAGGGTTGGATTTTTGTGTTGGAAGTTATTTACTCTTAATTATTTCAAGTCTTATGAAGTAAATTCAAGTTTTATTTTCATTACATATTTATTTTATTTACATAATAAGCATTAAATCTAATTAATTTTTATTGTTATAAACAGATTATTGCATATCTTTCGCTATTATTTTGTAAAACGTTCTGGGCAAAAATTTAATTTTTGAAATAATTACTCTAATTTATAAATTAGAATTTTATATGGCAATTTGTATCATTTTTGATCTAATTTATGTTGTCTACAAGTAATTGTTAAAATAAAATATCTAATTACTTTTATTAATATTTTAAAAGTTAATTGAAATTATATTTTATTGCTTATTATGGAAATGTGTAATTAGTAATTACATAGAATATACAATAAAATAAAATAATTATTAAATATTTTTTAATGTAAATAAAGTAAAACAATTAATTTAAATTATTTATACTGTTGATTAAATTATTATTTTAAACTTATATAATATTTTTAAAAACTTGTAAAATGTGATATGCAGTTCCTCTCCTTTGCCAAGTTGTTCCGGTGTTGTATATAAGAGGACCGACATATGGATATGAGTTGGCTATTAAGTTGGTTATAGATGTCTGGAAAATAGGTTCGAAATTGTAGTCACATTCGACTAATATGTTTGATGTAGTTTGCTTATAAATTATATTGTTGTTAGGGCTATCTTCCAGTAGACACACGACTTAATCCCTAAACTCCCGGTGCTCGTATGTCGGGTTCTGTTACTCAGGTTGAAAAAATAGGTATCAACCATCACTTGCACCGAGATTTCAGGTCAGGTGTTGTTCAGTCGTCAAATAATTAATTCCGGAAATCTTCCAGAATCAAACATCTGGTACAGACAATTCAAACACAATTAAAATATAATTTAATTTAATATTTGTTAATTAATGTTTATAAATTGAAAAAACATTTAACATTAATTTAAAACATTAAATTAAAATATATATAATGTAGTTTCAGCTCATAGGCTGGACTGTGAGACAAGTTTGTCTCACATACTGTACAGCACTGGAGTGAAATTCAAATTAAAAAAGTTAATATTTTTATTATAATTTGTGTACAATTTTTACTAGAACAATTTTCTGAATGAAATTTGTAAATAAATAAGCTACGATAATTAATCAATTAAAAATAAAAACAAAAACATTGTTACATTTATATTAATGTATTTTTTAAATTATAAACATTCTTGCTAAAATTTGATACGTTGCTTTTGTCTTGGTCATCTGATTAACAATTGTTTATTTGCCTACGTCGTGTGTTTAAATTAAATTAAATTTTACAACTAATTACTAAGTTAAATATAATTAGTTAAAGCTTATAATTCAATTGTTAAACAATTAATTTATTTCTGCTTTAGACTCTAATTTAGATTTAATTTATTTTTATTTTGGATATATTTCACTCATTATTTCGTTTCTATTATTTCGTTATATTTTGATATCATTTTCTATTCAATCACTTTTGGCTCAATTTCTCATTTTTTGCTTAATTTTAAATTTGGATTAATTTTTGGTTTTGATAATAAATAGTAAGTTTACATTTAACCAAAAAAAATAGATTTGTTAATTTATTTAATATCCTAGATAATTTCTCACAATTCGATTGCTCACAAATTTCGATATTTTTTTGGATATATTTCACACATTATTTCGTTTCTATTATTTCGTTATATTTTGATCTCATTTTCTATTCAATCACTTTTGGCTCAATTTCTCATTTTTTGCTTAATTTTGAATTTGGATTAATTTTTGGTTTTGATAATAAATAGTAAGTTTACATTTAACCAAAAAAATAGACTTGTTAATTTATTTAATATCCTAGATAATTTCTCACAATTCGATTGCTCACAAATTTCGATATTTTTTGAATATATTTCACACATTATTTCGTTTCTATTATTTCGTTATATTTTGATCTCATTTTCTATTCAAACATTTTTGGCTCAATTTCTCATTTTTTGTTTAAATTTGATTTTGGATTAAATTTTTGGTTTTGATAAACAAAAGTGAGTTTTATTTTAATCTAAAAATAAAAATTTTAATTTATTTAATATCCTAAGTAATTTCTCACACTCTAATCGCGCACTGAATTCAATATAGTTTCGGTTATATTTTACACATTATTTCGAGTCTATTATTTTGCTATTTTTGGTTGCATTGTTTGTTCAATCATTGGCTTAACTTCTAATTTTTTCTTAATTTTAAATTTGTTTAAATTTAAATATTAACGTAAGAGTTTATTAAAATTTAATTCAAATTATAATTATTTATTAAAAATGTGTTCAAATCAGGAAAATAGAAATTTTCAGGATAGTTGGAATTTTGAATATTTTTTTTATAAAAAAAGATAATTTGCCTTATTGTTTAATTTGCGACCAATTAAATAAGAAATGTCATTTAAAACAAAATAAAAAAAGTAATCTTGATAGACATTTTAAAACACATCATTCAAATTTTAAAAATAATTTTATTAACAAAACAAACCAACAAATATTTTTAAAATTAAAGCAGCAATATCAAAAATCTAATTCAAATACAAATATTAATAATAATTCTAGTAACAATAAAATTCTTGAAGATAGTTTTAGACTTGCTGACTTAATTTCAACACATTATAAATTTTATAATGCGGGGGAATTTATCAAAAATTGTTTAGTTACTGCTGCAAGTACACTTTTTCCTAATAATCCTAAAATTGTACAAAAATTTCAAAATATTTGTTTATCAAGAGGGACAATAACTAAAAGAATTAATGAAATTTCTATAAATATACAGGAACAATTAAATAAAAAAATTTTAGAATTTGATTATTATTCTATTTGTTTTGCGATAATACAACTTTAGATTGCAATAATACAGCTCAACTTGCATTTTTTTATTAGAGGAATAAATAAAAATTTTGAAATTAGCAAGCACTTTATAGATTTGCAACATATATATTCAAATTGCACAGGAGAAGAAATATATAAAAAAATTGAAATTTTGATAAATAAGTTTAAATTAGATTTAAATAAATTTGTGTCGGTAACAACAGATTCAGCACCTTCATTAGTAGGAAAACATAAAAGAGCTATATCCAAGTTAAAAAATAAATTTATTGAAAATAAAATAGATAGGAAATTGCTAAATTTTCGCTGCCTTTTACATCAAAAAAATTTGTGCGCAAAAAATGCTGATATGGATAATGTTATTGAGTTTGTTATAAAAATTATTAAAAAACTTAAAAAATTTGGACTAGCTAATAGGAATTTTCGTTTTTATCTTTCTGAAATAAATAATAAATTTTCGGACATATTATTTTATTCAGAAATTAGATGGCTTTCATTGGGAAATTGTCTTGAAAGATTTTTGATTTTGCTTGATGAAATTAATACTTATTTTTTAAAAAATTTTAAAAAAATTAACGAATTATCTAACCCTGAATGGATAATAAAACTCTCATTTTTAGTAGACATAACAAATAAATTAAATAATTTAAATAAAAATTTACAAGGTAAAAATATTTTAATAACAGATATGTTTAATTATATTAAAGAATTTATATGTAAACTAGTTAATTTAAATACACAGATTAACATTAATAACTTTGAAAATTTAACATTTACTAAACAAACAATTGACAAATTTAATATGATGACAAATGCCAATTATAATAAAATTCCAATAGATAAATTTTCAAAATTTTTAGATAATCTAATAAGTAATTTTAATTCTAGATTTGAAGATTTTAAAAATTATGAAATTTATTTTAATATATTTAAAAATCCCCATTGTTTTAATTTAAACAATGTTCCTGATCATTTAGTTAATGAATTTAATTTATATACTAACAATTATAAAAATGACATTTCTAATTTATCTACAACAGAATTAAAATTAGAATTTTACAAAAATTTACCAGATAATTTTTTACAGTTAAAACAAAATGCTAAAGAAATATTTAGTATGTTTGGAAGCTCATATAACTGTGAAAAATTTTTTTCTTTATTAATATTAAGAAAAAATTATAGGTCTAATTCAATAACTGATTTTAATTTAAACAATTATTTAAGAGTTTCAACAAAAAATAATTTAATTCCAAATTATAAAAAATTAATTTCAAATATTAAATGTTATAAATCTTCTAAAAAAATAAAAGTAAATTAAATTTTAAAAATTTAATAAAAATTGTTTGTTTTTATTACTAATTTTATTTTAACTAGTTAAAACTTATATTTCAATATTCAAGCAATTTTTATACTTTCTATATTAAATCTTCTAAGAAATATATGTAAATTAAATAAAAAGCATTTAATAAAACTTGTTTGTTTTTATAAGCAAATCCTATCCTTAAATGATTGTAACATTATTAGTGACTGTTTCTTATTATGAATGTTCAATTCTGAAATTTTAACTTATGACTATAAACGTAGTATAGAAAACGTAAGTAATAAATGGCTCCAAGAGCCACAATAGCACTCCAAAGGTATATATAATTGAAAAATAAGAAAGTTGATTTCTAATTATATCAAAAAGCACCAAGGAGACAAATACTTTGTGAGCAGTCAATACATTATTTAAATCAATTAACACATAAACAGCAAAAGTAGCGAAAGAAACGATAAATGGAGTACAAAATTCGAGGCATTGGACGACACACCCGATGTAGTTAATTGTCTTCAAATTATTTAGTTCTTTGTCTCTAATCTCCAATATATTACTTAGAAAAGACTTTTCCCAACCGTAGAGTTTAAGGACTTTAATGCCGTTCAGAATCTCATTCATGGCTTTCACTCTTTGGTCTTTGAATTTCATTTGTTTTATTTGAAGTGTTTTCGTAATACTTAACAAATATATGTTAATCGGAATCGTAATCAACAGAACCGCCAGACCTGACAACACAGAAGCGCCCAATTCTTGCCATAAAAAGTAAATAGATAGTGAAACTTGAAAAGGTGCAGACCAGATTTGGTTTATAAATATAGTTATGTCATTAAACCTCTGCGCATCTATAGACATTAAATTAGCTAGAACAAAAAAAAATAATATAAAAATTAGTTTAAATTGTTATAAATTAACAAATTGTCAAAACTAAATATATTATTTAATCTAATACTTTAACATTGTTATTTGTTAAATTTTAACATTTGAATTATAATTTTAAAACTATTTTTGAATAATTAAAATTATTTTAAAATTTAGTTAAATAACTGTTTAGACTTAGCGATAATTAATTAATTTATAAGTTTATTGTACTTCAAACTCAAGCGCTTTCGGTCCACTAAGAACCTTTATAAGGAGTTATATGATATTAAATAATAATTATATATTAATTTGATTTTAGTTTAAATTTGATATTAAAACAATAGTTGAATTCACGTGTGTTTTGCTATTATGTGATTCTAAACCGTTTTCAATTGCATGCCTTTATCTCTATTAAGAATTGACGTTTCGTCAAATCCTCTAATTATAAGCGATTCAAAAACTTTCCGATCAAACCAATTGTCGACACTTTTAATAATTTTCGAGTCTTTTCAATTCATTATATGATTCTCTTTATGGCAATGCTCTGCAATCGGAGATATGAGAAAATTCTTATTCTTTACATATCTTTTGTGTTCGTCTAATCGGTTTTTAATATAACGTTTTGTTTCGCCAATATATGTCTTTTTACAAGTCTGACAATCGATACGATAGACACCATTTCGATATTCGGGTTTAATCAGGTTTTTATTATTATACAAATGTTTCTAAATTGTTTCCCAGTCTTGAGAATGAAATCACACTATTATTATTGATTTTTAAAAATAATTTTAGCTATTCTTTCAGACAATTTTTTGATATACGAAAGAAATATAAACGTTTTATAAGTAATTGAAGTATTTTTAGTTGAGTTCGAAATATTTCTTAATTTATTTATTTGTACATTAATTAGTTTAATTGGATAATCATTATTCAGTAATATTTTCTTAATAATTGCCAATCTCTGTTCATATTCCCGTTATTTAAAATTATAGCTCTTATTTGAGAGTCGATTACAGCGTTTTTTGCATTAAAACTGTGATTAGAATTATAATTCAGAAAACAATTAACATTTGTCCAGAAATCAAGAACAACGTTTTAATATATATATAAATATAATGGTAATAATATATACTAAAATGCATAAAATCTAGAATGAAACTAAAAAAATATATTTTTAAATACATTGAAGTAAATATAAACTAACAAAATATATATTAACATTATAACAATAAAATATAAATGATGAGTAAATTAGAAAATTTAAACAAATAAACTACATTGATATCTGAAATTAAAACAGAAATATACTTAAAAATACTAAAATAAAATAGAAATAATAATTAAACTAACTAATCTGTACATTAATTTGCAAAAAATATAACAAAACATAATTAAAAATTAAAAATATAAATCTAAATATTTCAAAAAATACAAAAATTAAACCAAAATATTCATAAAAATACTAAAATAAATCCAAAAAATTCACTAAAATACAAAAACATAAGCAAAATATACCTAAAAATACAAATGTTAAACATAATCATACAATAAAATATGTTTAAAAATACAAAAATAAAGCTAACATATACAGTAAAATACATAAAATGTAATAAACACCATAATTAAATACAAACAAGACTGAACAGTATGACCTTAATACATTTTCGAAAGACTTTCTGTAAAATTCTATTAGCTAGATTATAACAGACGTTTAAGATTATAACAGAGGGGTGCGCCAAGGCAAAACTATATATACAATTTCTCCGAAAATGTATTAAAAATTAATGTAAAATTGCTAATTAAAAATTGTGGGCGGGTAATTATTCGAGTAATATGTTCAAATAATTCCGTCAATTTGTGTGATAATTTAATATTCTGAGTATATTTCATCAATACATTTTCCGAAACTTTCATATAAACTTTCTAAACAATTTTTCAACTACCGGTGTTCTTACCAATAAAGTGCATAGTTGTAAAATACCAATACTAATATTAATATCTGGTTACTCATATCGGCCTCTAGTACACACCTTTATCAGCTACTTGGATGCTCAGTACTGACAAGGAAGGGGTACCGGGGTAAAAGTTAGAGGATTTTTTAGAAAAACTACTTGACCTATCTTGGTGACCTGTGCTATTTGACATACTTACCCGGGTGACTAACCTCTCTGGCCTCCCTAGGCGCACCCCCCGTCTATCAGTGCGTATATTCATCTTTCACACTTGTCTGGCAACAATAAGGGCGAGACAATACTGGTCGAACTGTCATGTCTACTATTTAAGATTAGTTTTAATAAACATTCTATTATTTAATTTTTAACAAATTTAAAATGTTACAGTATTTAACATTATTTTGCATATTTAAGCAAACCGATATTTATTTTGATTAAAATAAACATTATATCCAAACCTATCTCTCCAGTCGTGATCTCAGTCTTCGCACTATTAGACAAACGCAAAGACTTTCGATAAACTGCAGACACAAGACCCGTCCGAATCTGCATTCCAGTTACAAACATTAGTTTAGCGTAAATGTTGAAGGCCAAAACTTGTAGAACACCAACAACAATTAAAAGCCCAGCGAATAAATAACCATGCCATTCCGGTTCGTTTTCATTAACCATAAATATTAATAATTTTCTACATTTATAACAAAAATAATTTATAAATTTATTCATTAATAATAAATTTATTTAAATTTATCGATATAAATATTTTAAGATACTCTAAATGACATGTTTTGCCAAGGTAAAAAAATTTGTTGGTTAAAATATTGGATATTTAAGGAATATTTTGGTTTAATGTGATAAATGCCTTTTTATTGATTGTTAACATAATATACTATTTATATTCTTTTTAATATATTTTTGATTTTTGAAAAAATGTATATATAGTTTTAACATGTGTTTCTCTTTCCTCTCCCCTTCCCCGTCCCCGCGGCGGCTAATTTATTATTAAAGCGAGAGAAAAAATTTTATGTTTAACGTCTTATTATAATAGAGTGAAATATTAAAATTTCTTTATTTACAGCGGGAAAATTTTATTATCTTTATTATCATAGCGGGAAAAATTGGGCTTTTTTATGTACAATCAAAGGAAAGTGAATAGTTCTTTCCTAATAACCGGTAAATTTGACATATTTTATTGATAACGAGAAAAATTAAGCTCTTTTTTACAATGGGATAATCATTTGTGATGAAACTGATGTATATTTTGTTTATTAGCAACGGTATTTTGTGTATCTTAAAATATAATATTTTTTGTTACTAAATTTCTTTTTTTTCAATGGGATGGTCATTGTTTATAATATCTGTTTAATTTTTGTTTATTAGCAAAGAGATTTTGGGACTAGTAGAAGTTTAAATTTTTAATAATATTTTTCTTTATTTGCAATGGGATGGTCATTAATACAATGCAATAGTGTGATGTCTTTATTAATAATAAGATTTTGAAAATTATTGAACAAAATATTTATTAATACAGTTGCTTCTTATTTTCAATAGGATGGTCACTAGTGATGGTACTAGTATGATTTATGTTTATTAGCAACGGAATTTTGGGAAATGATACTTTACAATAAATATTTATACAATATTTCGTGATTTGAAATTAATAATAATTTGTAATGGTACCAATATAGAATTTTTTTATTTACAAAGGGATTTTGGGAATGATAAGATTTAATAAGTATTAATTAAATTTCTCTTTATTTACAATAAAATGGCCATTCCTGATGGTACCGGTATGATTTTAGTTTATTTGCAACAAAATTTTGGAAATGGACGAATTTACTAATTTTTTTTAATAAAAGTATTCTTATTTGCAATTGGGTGGTAATTGGTGATGCTAAAGGTATCATTTTTTTTAATAGCAACGGGATTTTGGGAAAGTTATGGTTAAATTTTTTAATATTATACCATTTTTCTTTATTACTTTTGAATTTTGAAATTTAGCTTTATTATTAGAGAAAACAAATGAATTAGGATTAACTGATTATAAACAAATTAATTAAATCATGAATTATTAGTCAGCGTAGTAGTTTTTTTAAAATTTAGCCATTGTCTAATAGCAAATGGCACTTCTATTATTAGTGCTAGATATTACTAGAGATAAAAATATATTTATCGCAAATCGGTGGGTCTAATATCAATATATAGGCTTTAAAAAATAAATAACATTGATAATCTAGAATTTTTGTGAATTGCTTTTATAGTTTGCCAAACGCCAAAGGTGGCTGGCATTTGTAAAATTTTCTAAAGATTTATTAGAAACATTTATGTTTGTTCATTTTTACAACATTATGAATCAAATTATATGACATTTGTTTTAAGTATTATGCATATTTTAAGCATATGTTTATATTTTATTAAATTATAATTTAATATTTTGTTTTAGTATAAAGTTATAAATATTAAAATTTGAGACTTAGTATGAAGTTATAAAACGTCTATTTTGACCTAGCAAATAGAATTTTGTCGATCGTCTCTCAAAAATGTATTAAAATCTTACTGTTCAGTCTTGTTTAAATAATTGAAATCAATAGCGTTTTTACAAAACTTATTAATTATAATGACTAAATCCAAAATCTAGATTCATTAATTTTAATTAAATTTTTAAAATACTCAAAAAGCCTACATAATTATAAAACAATTTAATTCAATTTAAACGGATTTAATCTAAAATTTGATATTCTAAATGAATTTAAGTGTGATTTGCACTAATTTAATTTTTAAAAATTTACTGTAAACCTAAACTAATAGAGGGGTATATTTTCGCGGAAATGCTAAAGGTGTAGGAGGGGTTAAATTTTATTTTTCAAAATCAGAGGATTTTATGGCTAATACCTTTCAAATAAAGTTTTAATAATAAATAAGATTAATTTTTTTAAAAATTATAATACTTTATATAATAATTATAAAAACATTAAAATTACTTCAATATTAGCGGTCGACTCAGTACTAGTATATCGTTAATGAACCGAAAAATTGATCCTTTGATTAGGTTTAACCAAAACGTCTTAATTATTGTTCGCATTATTCCAACTCTTTTAGT
>JAQFXP010004689.1:0-10279 GCA_034693685.1 Belba bartosi
TATTTCAATAATTTTAAATATTTATTTGTAAATTTAACCAACTTATTTACATATAAACAAAAACAATTGTTTTTAAACATATCAATAATTCAAATTGTAAATAAAATTTTTAATATATATTTAATCAATATTATATAAATTAAGAAAAATATTATAAATATAATTTTAATAAATTTAAATAAAATTTTATAATTTTTCTATTATTTTTAAATAACAATTTAAACCCTATTATATTTAACAGTTTAATTTTTGAATTCAAATGTCAATTGTTTTTTAATTAATTTATAGTTATATTTCTAAAATTTTTATTAAAAAAATTCATGTCATATTCAATTTATTTTCCAAATGTTTTTAATTTTTTAACATATATAAATTATATACTTAAACTTAAATTTAAAAAAATTAAAATTATTTAACAAAAATAACAATTTGTATTTTGTGTTTTTATAAATTCAAACTAATTTATATTTTAATCAATGTCTAAAATTAAAACATAATATTACATTTATAACTAAAATAATAATTTAAAAATGATTTATTTATTTTTTAAAATTTATTAAATAAATTAAACAAATTTAAATATTTAATTTTTAAATTTTTTGTTTTGAAAGATATAATCATTTGATAATAATAATTTTAATAATATTAAATTACAAAAATAATTATTTTATTTTGTAAAAATTAGTAAAATTAAAAAATTCCATTACACATTTTAATTTTATTTCAATATAAAAATAATAATAATAACTGTAAATTATGCATTTTACTAAATTTACATTATTTTTTTAATTTAAAATGTAATTTTTGGAAACAGATTTCAACAGTGTCATAATAATAAATTTATTGTTAATATTTAAAAAAAATAATTAAATTCAATTTAACGTTTTAAATTTATATTTTTAACAAAGTAATTTTTTAAGAAGAATTAATAAATATATCTAATCACAAAAACTTTATAGCGCCTCTAATGGCAATCATTAGATATATATATATACTTAAATAATAAATTATTATCACTTAAAAAATTAATCAATATACTTATTTACCATTAATGATTATTGCTTTTAATTATTAACCAAATCAGATTACGTAAATATTATATTATTTTTAAAATTAAAAGTTATTACCATTAATTTAGAATTTATAAAAAAAAACTATAAAATTAATTATTCGTATTTAATTATTTTTTAAAATTATTATATCAAAATTAAAATATATAACATTTAAAATTTTAACAAATTTTGACTATTTACTTTGTAGCTTAATAAACAAATATTAAACCTAAAACATTTTAAAAAATTATCATTTTTTATAAAACCACATAATTAAAAAAAACTTTTTATATTTTGTCAGCCAATGGGGGTGTTTAGAGAGGTTTTTATTTAAATATTTTTTATTACCTTTAATATTTACAAGATTAAACATAAAATTTGCAACATTTGAAATTTAGATATAATTTTTATTTAATTTTAATATCAACGAAATGAAAGTAAAACATTTATATATACAGTAGTTACTAAAATTATCTATAAAATAACAGTTTATATTTTATATTTATAAACTGTAAATCTTTATAGTAATATTAATTATTAAATATTTATATTTTTTTAAATAAATAATATTAATTAAGAATTATGTTTAAATTTTAAAAATGTTAATTAATTGATTTTATGTTTTACATAATATAAGTAATATAAATTAAATTTAAATTTCTTTAAACACCTTCATTGGCGGACATAACTTAGAAAATTAATTTATATGTTAAGAATATGGTTTTAAAAATTAATATGATTATGTAAACCGCCGTGGTTAAAATAAAATCATAATTGTTTACATATTACACAACAATATATTTAGATACGTTTATTTTTTTGTTGAAAAGTATTACCCAAATTAACTTTAATCAACAGTAATGTTTGCTATACATACAAGTTAAACAAGCTTAATTATTTTTAAACAAAAACATTTTGAAAATTAATGTTTTATTATAAATATGTTAAATATAATATTGAATATTAAATATTATTTCCCCGCAACATTTTAAAATCAAGAACAAATTTTCAATTAAAATTTTTTTAACTAAAATATAAATCATTTTATATTATGTAGTTAATGAAAACTTACATTATAAATATTGTTTATATTTTTATAATGTTTTGAAAATATGAAATATAAATTTTAAAAATTATAATTATCATTATGTATATTAAAATCTATGTTACTTAAAATTTATATATATATTTTTTAAATACAATAAATACTAAACTAGAATTGACTTAGCTCACTCAAATAGCACAAAGCTAAATTACATAAGAAAACAGAATAAAATATATTAAATAAAAAAAGACTGTAATAACGTTAAAGTTAATTTCAATTTGACTAGGTTCTTTAAAAGTAATTTTGAATGCGTTTTATGAAAAAATTGGTAATAATTCAAAAATTAATTTTATTTGAAATTATTTGATTTAACTTGCAATAAATTAGCAGAAAATCTGAAATTACGCACTCCTTACACTAGACCTTAATTTATAACTTTTAAACATATACAAGAAGTATATATAAAGTTTGGTTTTGTAGACAAATACAGTTTATTTATAGTATTAAAAAATAATGCGAAATTATTTTAGAGTTTTGATTTTAAAAGATAACATTTAAAATTGATTATATTTTAAAGTTTTTAATTTAAAATAATATAAACCTTTATTTTTAAATTAAAATATTTTATTTACATAAAATATTTTTAACTTACCATGAGTGCCGTTTACTTGTTCACGGCTTTAAGAAACTTGATTGTTGTTTTTGGAACAATTAGAGCAATTAGAAACTAATTATATTAGTTTTAGCCGCAATTGGAGGCGTTATGGGGCTTTTTGGCTGTTTGTTCATATGGAAAGAAAATAAGATTTTGGGTTTTATGTTTAAGTGACATGATAAAAACTAATCAAAATAACTAGAAACATTATTTTAAGACAAAAAAAATAAAAATACTAATTTTTGAGTCAATTGGTAAACAGTTTGCATATGATTTATGAAGAAATCATATTTTACAATACATAAACAATACAGCCAAAAAGCCCCCTAACTCCCCCAGTTGCGGCTAAAACTAATATAGTTGGTATCTAATTGTTTTAATTGTTCCAAAAACAGTAATCAATTTTTATAAAACCGTGAACAAGTAAACGGCACTCATAGTTAGAGATGATTTATTGTTTTGACAGCAATTTTATAATTCATTATAATGTTTACAACAATTTATCAAACAAAATTGCTTTTTGTTTTAACCTTCAATGGGGGCATTTGGAAAATTATTTGTTAAATCAAGTAATAATAAAAAAAGTAATTATAAATAAAATAAAATTTTCGATAGTCCAAAAGTAATGTTCTTGCCACTTAATATGCTTGTTACTGATTTGAAATCTTAATATAATTTTTTTATTAAAATTTTTATAATAAATACAAATATTTTTTTCAATTAACTTCTAGTCTTAACAATATATCTGTTTAACATTAATTAATAGTATATATTATATTTAATATTAAAATTATTTTTTAATAATTATTTTTTAAGCAAATTGTTTTATTTAATTTGTTAAATAATTTAATTACAATTATTTTTATAATTTATATTATATATTTTAGTTTGATTTATATGAAAATGATATTGTATATAAAAACAATTAAATCAAGCAGCTCTTGTCACAATTACATCTCAAAACAAAATGTCATAATCCTTACAATCATTATACTGCAACATACTCATCCAATTGACGCTTAACACAACCACGTTAATCATGCGGTAAATCACGCCACAGTCTAACGTGAAGGGAATCATAAAGCCCTGAGCCGACATCATGTTGGATGGATACCAGCAATTTACGTTTAAAATAACTTTATATTTTTATTAAGTAATATTTTTATAAAAATTTAAAAATTAATTTATAATTTTAAAAAATAGCTGTTTCAGTTTTTTCAAAGTATTATTTTTAAAATTAAAAACTAATTTAAAGTATAAAAATTTTTAATTATTATTATTTTTATAAAATTAATATTAGTTTAAATAATGTAAAATCAATTTAAATTTAATTAGCAATTTATAAATATTTTTAAATAAATAAGGCTAAACTTGTATTTTATAGATAAATTATAAAATTGCTAACTGCAATAATAACTTATATTATAATTAAATAAATAACAAAAATAAATTTAAAAAATTAAATTAAATAACATTTTTAATTGGTTTGAAAATTTGTTATATAATTGTTTATTGAAACTGTAATTTAAACAATATTTGAATATAAATATATCAAATTAACTAAAAATATTTGATTTCATTTAATTAAATATTATTAAAAAATTTAATAAATTTTAAATAATATTTAATTTTATTAAAAATTATTTTTGTTAATAAAAAGTTTATAATAATATATAAATATATTAAAAACAATAATTTTAACAAATTAAACTTACTATATTCAAAAATTATATAAAAACAAATTAAAAACATAATATATTTACAAAATTAACAATGAAATATAAGGCAAAATAATTTCAAAAACAAACAAACAACAATAACAAAGATCTTGGCATTTAATTGTTATGAATAAAAGTTTATTGAATCAAGCCAAATTAACAATTTACAATTTAAACTTAACTTAAAATACATTATTTAATTATTATAATTTTAAAATGTTTTAAATTTGAATCTTTAATAAAAAAATATTTATTTTAATCTAATAATTATATATAAATAATAATCATTTTAATAAATATGATTTAAAATTTTGTATAAAATAAAACTAACATAACTTTTTTATAACACATGGTGTTATATTATTTTCTTATTATTTGTAAATGAATAAAATTTTCTTGATAATTATTTATAAAAAACGGTTTTTATATGTTAGTTAAAGATTCATCAAATTATATAAAAATAGATTACTTTTTAAAATTACTTGATAAAAAATAATTAAACAATACATTTACAGTATTTTACACTATTAAGTTTTCAAATTAAACTTTGTTGATTCATAAATGTTTGGTTAAATTAAATTTTAAAACCTAATTATTTTCAGAAAATTTTTTAAAAAATCTAAAATATTTTTAAAAAATTTAAACAATACAATTTAAAATTTTATTTGATAAATTTACAATATTTTTGCTTTTAAAATTGTTGTTCTAGTGCAATTTTGACTAATGCTACAAAATAAAAATATATATTATTTTTACACATGGGTTTTTATTTTACAATGAAATTTTAAAATGTATTGATTTAAAATATAAATGTTAGATGTATTTTACTACAGTTCAGGTCTATTTCTATCAAGTGGGTCGGGCAGAAAAATTGAGGGATAAAAATTGGAAAAGGGATAAAAATAGACTTTGATAAAACAAACCATTACTTATTAAAAAATATATAGTAGTTACTATTTTTAGACAATAATTATTGAAAAAACTGATCAATTTTTAATCGCTTAAGATTTTTAATAGTATTAATAATTATCTCTTTTTTCCATTTGACAAAACTGTTGATCAAATGAGTTTCGAGTTTTTAAAAACATTTATTAAAAAATAATAAATTAATAGATAATTACTTAACTGTTAACTGCGTAAAACATTAAGTTATTATTACCTTATTCCTTCATGCCCATATATAGTAAGATATACAAATCTTATTTTTTAAATAATTTTATTGTAATTGTTTATAAATTACAACATTTTAGATATAAGTATTAAATTGACAAAATAACTATTATTAATAATATTAATCACAAATCAATTAACAATTATTTCAACTAATTTCGAGTAAAACTAAAATTTAAATAAAAAATTCGTTATGCTATTGTAATAACTTTAAAGATTATACCTTAGGCTATTTAATATTTTATTTAAAACAAACAATACATAACTGAAAGATGCAATGATTAAGATATTTAAAATTTTTAATGATTTACATTAATGGTAGAAACATTAATAAAACTGATTTAATTTCTTACTTATAACGGCATGCCGGTATACCCGGGGTATCAGGGCATATAGTCTGCTTTATTCTATATGGGCATCACAAGTGTATGCTTAGGAATACATTAAGTTATTTTTTTAAGAACAATATTTTAAAAAGTTGACAAAATTAAACCTAATTTTATATTGATTTATATACAAATGGTTTTATACAGTAGTATAAGGGATAAAAATGAAAAGTTGACAAAAATGGACTTGATAAAAATGGAATTGTTTAGCATTGCTTATATAGTAAATGGCTTTTGGTTTTAGTATATAAGGGACAAAAATGGAAAAGGGATAAAAATGGAAGGGACAGAATTGGACCTGGACTGTAATATTAATATAAAAATTTTCACATTATATACTGTAAAACATTTTTATATTTAAAAAAAAATTTTAAATAAATATAACTTACTTTATGTATTGTTAATAATTTTAATTGTTATAAAAATAAATGTTTATATTATTAAAATTTTTCTTGTAAGTAATTATTATTTTCAAGTTTTTGAAAAATATAAGTTTATTTTTAATAAAAATAATTATTTAAAAATTAAATAAAATAAACTGTAATTTTCAAAAATTTAAAAATAAACTAAAAACATATATCTCTGATCTTTATAGATGTTTAGTAAATATACAACAAAATGTGTTTATCTAAACAAATTATGATATTTTTCTTGTTCATGTGACTTTAACAAACTCTTGTGTAATTTATAATTTAATTGCATCAGAAAAAAATAAATTTTTATGTTTAAGGTGCAAATTTAATAATATATTTTTAATAAATAATAATAAATTTAAATGTTAATATTATTTTTATTTTAAAAATTTCAAATCGTGACAAGATTTTATATACAAAAATAAACAAGAAGTAACTAATATGAAACAGTTAATTGTTTTAATTAATTTTAATTATATTTTTTATTTAATTCATTACAATATTAGTTTCAAAAATATATATTTTATTCTGATTAACAGTGTTGCTCACGAATGGCTGCTAAATAATGTTTTTACGTAAAATCGCCAACATAATAGTCGGTAATTCAGCGTAATAAATTATTCAAATAAGCTGTAACAATATAAAATAATATAGGAAATTATTAAAGATTGATTTTTTAAATTTCTGAATCAGTTATTAATTAATACAAAAAATTTATTAATTAAATTAAAACACATTTTAAACTATTTATATTATTTATTAATTAAATTTTGTTAAATTATATTTTTATTTGACTGAAAGCATTGGAAAATATAAATATTGATTATGTAATAAACTAAAAATTAGAATTAACTTTAAAAATTAAAATTTTGTAAATTGTCTGAGATTTAAGTTCCTTCTCAAGTGAATGATGAATATCCAGTTTGAAATAAGTTAACTAATGCTAACTATATTTATATATAATATTTTATTACAATATAATCTAACAACAGTCAAATAAATATAATTGTTATAAAATATCATATATTTAAATTTTGTACAAAATAATAGTTTAAAAATTAAAGTTTTTATATAATAAACAACAAATAAATAATAATCTAATTAAAATCTAAAGTAACTATATATTAAATAAAAAAGAACAATAATTACAGTTAGAAATAATACAATTTTAAAAATAAAATAATTATTTTTATTGAAAATAAAAGGGTTTGTTTTTTATATCTAACAATTAATATTAGTTAATTTTTTTATAAAAAATTATATTAAATTATAAGCAAGCGATATTGTATTGAAACTAAATTTTGCTAATAGTGTATGGTAATAATTTATTTTTAATGATCATTTAATTGTTATAAAGTTTAAAAACAAATTTATTGTAAAGTTTGGAAAATATTGAACAAATTAACAAATATTGATTTACACAAATTATAAATTATATAAAAATTTAATATTAAAAATTAATTGTTATTTAGCATTTTTTAAATATAATAAATACAGTTTGAGTAACCTTTTTAATTAAATAATAATAGCAAAACTAATTAGAATTAATTAACCTAATAAATTTACAGTTTTACTTAAAATTGATTAATTTAATTTGTTCAAATATTAACATTTGTAATTTTATTAAGTATTATGTTTTTATAAAAATAAAAGATTAGTTTAATTCAGCACTAACTATAAGTCCCGGTTTATCGTTCACTGCTTTAAGAAACCTAATTTCTGTTTTTGGAACAACAGAAGTTACTAAAGACTAACTTTATTGATTTTATCTCTAATTGGGAGTTTTAACGGGTTTTGTCTATAATGTTTATACATAATAATATAAAATTTTGTTATAATCATATAAAAAAACATTGCCATTTAATGCAAAATTTACAAGTTTTTACTCAAAATTATAGTTTTAACTATTTTAAATAATTTTTACAATATTAATCATTTATGAAAATTAAAATCAAATTTTTATAAATATTATGATTACAGCCTAAAAGTATTCTTACGTCTTCAATTGCGGCTAAAACTAATGTTGTTAGTCTTTAAGTTTATTAAATGCACAAAAAACATGAATTACGTTTTTTAAAGTCTTAAATGATAAACCTGGTATCATGGTAGGATATGTTTTATAATACAAATATAAAATCTATTCTCGAAATCCAAATTCTCAATATCAATTACTTATATGATTTTATCTATCTTTCCTGTTTTAAATGTAACTCACATTAATTTTTTCAATTTATAAAAATGTTTTCTTAATTTATCATATTAATTTGGTTTTTATTATTAAAATATTTCTTGTAAATATTTTTTAAAAATTTTATATTATAACTAGCATTAATATTCAAAAGTTATAAAAATAAAAATATTTCCTAATAAAAGTAACCAAATTGTATAAGTAATAAAAGTTGCATTAATAGTTTTCTAATATTAGACAAAATTGCTCTATGTCAAAATTTACAAATATTTAATTGTTTTTTAAATTAAGCATTTTATATTTTTAAAATTAAAAAAAAATTTTGTGTTTAATTAAAAAGCAAGTTGAAATTTGTGAAATTTATTTTTATGTTTTGTGCATGCCAAAAAATTTAGAATACAAAGAAAACTTAAAATTATTCGCTAATTTTTAAATAAATTATTAATTTATTGAAATATAAATTTAATTTCTATTTAGTTTATAACTAAAACTTTTTTATAAAACAAACTGTAAATTAATTTTAAAAATTTGTTTAATTTCAATATACTGTATATATATTTTTATTATGGCAAACAATCAAAAGCCATGTCGGAACTAGATATCTATAATTAATAAATTTAATGTTGATATTCTCACAATAATATGTGATCTATTTCATAACAGTTAACATAAAAATTATTCTTCTAACTATAAACAACATTGCGTAAAGCTGTGTTTTATTCTTAAATTTCAAACTTAGTTTACAGACAAACTAAAAGAGATATTTCAATTATTTTTTCACTAACACATACGTATATTAATACAGCATTAATAATTCAATAAAACATTTATATAAACAATTTCCTTGTGACGGGAAATGGCATTTAAAATATATAAACACGATTTTTATAATGTTATACCAGAGTACCCAAATATAAAGTGGGGTCTATTTATAAGCTGTGTTCATCTAGTACAGTTTAGTTAAAAGAAACTTTTGAGTACTCGAGTATAATTTCAAATATTTTAAAATTGGCTATTTATCTCTAAAAATTTGCGCATTTTGTAAAAACTTTTAATGTTTTATCCAATTATTAATTCTTCTTTAATAAATGTATATAATAGTAAAAAAATAATTAAAATATCTGATTTATTTTGTCTGTAAATTAAGTTTAAAATTTATAAACTGTAAGAAGATATTGTATTTTTTAAGCATGCATAACTTTTTAAATATCAAAATTAGAAAAATATTTTTTGCATATTCTACTATTATATTATATGTATTAAGTATGATTAAAATGATTTTTTAATATAAACATTTTCCCCGATCTTCCGACATGGCCTTTGATTTTTTAATAATACATTTAAAAATTAAAATTGAATTTATTAATTAGTAATTTAAATTTGTGTTTAATTGTGTAAACATTTAGCTTTTAATAATTATAGAATTATTTTTAAAAGTAATGTTTAAAAACAATGTTTTTAAATTAATTGATATCTACAAATATTGTTTCAGATATTTATATTTAAACAAATATTAACTTAATTAGCCAGATTCATTAATAATAAAAATATTTTCAAAAGTTTTTCAAGTTTAAAATTAAACAAGACTGAACAGTATGATCTTAATACATTTTCGAGAAATAATTTATATAATTTTATTAACTAGATCAGAA
>JAQFXP010004690.1:0-10279 GCA_034693685.1 Belba bartosi
TCGACATTAAGATATTCGACATTAGCATATTCGACATTAGCATATTCGACATTAGCATATTCGACATTAGCATATTCAACATAAACATATTCAACTTTAAGATATTTGACATTTGAATAACTAAAAAACATATTCTACACACATCTATTTATCCCAGAGTCACTTTTTGGTACAACATAGCAAACATCAATTCTGACATGCCTTTTGCAGCCTTAGTTATTATAAACCGAATTGTCTTGTTAGATTTTATAAAATAATTAAAATAATTTATTATTTATAATTAAATAAAAATATAACTTTAAACATTGTTAATTTATTCAATACTTAATAACTTGTACATTTACATATTAATTTAAACAGAATATTTACTTAAGAAAATTATTATAATAATACAAAAACTAAATTTAATTTTAAATCCACTTAAACTGCTGTACAATAAGTTCGTCAGGAATTGAGTTTTTAGGTCTATTACTCTGTCCGCCGAAGCCATTGCCCGAATGCACGCCATGATTCAAACCACCATTTCCATTATTGATGCCTGGTGTTTGCAAAATTTTATTTAATATCAATCAAGTCACTTTTAACTAATTCAACTAACCCTCACCGCCCCACGCATTGCCTGAGTTTGGACCACTATTATTGCCGCCCTTTAAAAAATTGCGCAAAAATTAGTTTTTAATTTTTAAAACGAGCTATTTATCAGTGATTCATAAAGTTAACCGATCCAGGGGGATCAGGGGAGAAAAGTTGGCTAAAAACCTAGAAAAAAGGTATCAAGAGAGGAATTTTTCAAAACCAGAGATCGAGAAAGTCTGCTAATCCAGGGAGAATTGGAGGTTGGGATCATGGAAAGAATTTTTCCTAAAAATTTGGCCAAAACCTATAGGGCAGGCATTCAAAATTCAAATTTAAACTACATAATTTTAGGAACATAATATATGTTAGATTGATAATCAGTTGGTCATTTCTTAAATCAACAAAAATAATACAAACTTAAATACTGTTGCACTAATTAAAAATTCGTAAACATTTCGTCCAGTGAGACTAATGAGAAAAGATAGGCAATAAATCAGTTCACATCAGATGTGCTGGCTACATGAGTTAAGCCAAGGCTAGTATCAAATACTATAATGTTATCAACCAATTGTTAGATTAGTATAGAACAGCAGATTAGAAGCAACACTATTGGTCAGCACTAATACAGACAATAAAAATAGGGACCGTTTTTTAGTGCCACATGTTAAGGGCAGTCGTGGTTCACATATTATTTTGACAAAAATTTATATTGTTAAATTAAATGACTAAATATTTAAAGCATTTTTATTGGTTGAAACATATATAACTTTAAGTGAAACACAACTCTGTAATGTTAAAAAAATCGTGTGATTGAATCCCAGAACTTATTTAATAGTCACAGCATTTGTGTGATTTGACAAAACACAAAACACGTCCAAGTCTAAATTTTTAAGTTTTTAATAAGCAATGTTCTAATAATAAGCCCAATGGGCTTGTAATTTTGAACGTCTGCTATAGGGTATAAGGGAAGGGATTTTTCCAAAAACGCTCAAAACCCCTATATATTTATAATACAATTTTACCTAATTTAACTGAATTTAATTGATTTAGCTGAATTTAAACCGGATTTAGCAAAAATTTAGGGAAAATCCCAATTTTAGTAAAAATCCAAAAAATTAGCAAAAAAGTCGAGGGGTACTTTTCCGCGAACCAAATTGGTGAGGGGATAAATGCCAGTTTTAAAAATTAGGGAAACTTTTATCTAATACCCCTTATGAATCCATGCTATTTACGATTACCTTTCCATTATTATTGCCAATACCCCCAATGCCATTTCCAGAATTGGTGCCTACATTGCCTCCGCCGTTCCCATTGTTTATACCCTTACCTCCTCTACCATTGAATGAGTTTTCGGAAGCATTATTGCCTCCAATTCCGTTAATGTAACCTATTTTTGATAAATTATTTAAAATATAATTTTATTATTAGTTTAAATTAATTAATTAGCACTAAGTACCGATCCCTCCGATGCCATTGCCAGACTGTTGGCCAACATTGCCGCCGCCGTTGCCATTGAGTTCGCCTTTAATTATAAAACTAATTCTGAAATCAATTCATATATTTGTGTCACTAAACCCATAATCTCTACCTATGTCTCCGATTCCATTGCTTGAGTTAATGCCAACCGAATTACCGCCGACTCCGTTCTGATCTGACGCATATATAGACCAAGATCAAATATTGCAATCAGAATAACAATAACAATAATAATAATAGTTAACACTTACCCCCAATGCCTCCCTCGCCATTTCCAGACCACTCGCCTATATTGTGTCCGCCGTTTCCATTGTTATTGCCTTCGCCTCCAATAGAGTTACCGCTATTGTCCTCCACATCATTACCGCCTATTCCGTTGTGTTTGCCCACACCTCCGGCTCCATTGCCCGAATTGCCCCCGATGTTTACGCCTCCGTTCCCGTTATTGTCTGTTGTTTACAAATAATTTTTATAATAAGTGTATTATAATGTTTTAATTAAAAAATTATAATGATTGTTTTTATGTTACTATGTTTAATTTATAGATGATTATAGAAAACTATTTCATTAATTATCAATACTTAATCTCAAATAATCTTAATCTTTATCTCAATTTATTTCTAAATAGCTTTTGCATTAATGCGAGCAATAAGTATGAAAAGTGATCAATGATTAGAGTTGACTGAAACCGTGTAAAGCAGAAGATATTTCTGAGTATTAATTAATTTAACGTGTCTTATGTCTTATGTCTGTCTATGTACTATATATTGTATACTGTATACTGTAATTGATCAATGATCATTGATACCTCCAATTCCACCAACTGCATTTCCAATATTATTAGAATCTGGTCGAATCCATTGTCCATTGCCGCCAATTCCATTTGTTTCGCCTGAATTGTATTAATAATTATTTATTACTCAAACATATCATTAATTAATAATTACTAAACAATAAATAAATAAATAAAAATTAATTTAGACTATTATAGACTACTCCCTTACCAATACCGCCCAAACCATTGCCAGAATTGAGGCCAATATTAGCGCCACCTACTGCGTTATTTTTACCTTGTGTATAACACAAATAGTTTACAAATTTTGTTTTGTTTTTTAAACCTGTTAAATTGAACAGTTACCAATTCCTCCCTTTGCGTTACCAATATTGTCACCGAAATTATTGCCACCGATTCCGTTCCAATTTGAATTTTCGCCAGATATTCCTGTATTTCCCACTCCATTACCAGAATTATCAAGCACATTACTACCCCCGTTCCCATTATTAAATCCTTTTAGAAAATATTATTAATTATGTTTTGTTTTGCCACTAATATCCCAAACCTATTCCTCCCCAAGCATTGCCAACAAAGTCCCCGACATTGTTACCACCAATGCCTGTCCACTGGCCAGTGCCTCCGTGACCATTACCAGCTTCCCCGCCAATAGATCCGCCGCCATTGCCGTTGTTGTCCCCAACCCCTCCCCAGGCATTGCCACCGAACTGACCCGCATTGTTGCCTCCGATGCCGTTCTCCGGGAATTTCATGAGCTCTCTCTGATTGGGTGACAATGGCTTTGGTTTCTTCTGATCCCAATTAGTCCAAACATCAGTCGATGGTTTGTGAAAACTTAATGGAAGTCGAGTCGTATATTTGACCGGTTTTCGGGTGTCGGTACTGACTGTGCTTTTGTGCAAAGTGTACGCCAGAGTCGGTCTTTGCTTCGGCCTTCGAGACGGTCTTTGATGGTGTTGTAGGTGTGAAGAGTGTGGCAGTATGTGTGACGGCTTCAGAATGTATTTTTCTTCGGCTGACTCATCCAATTCTGTTGTCGATTCTATTGTCGATTCAGTTGACATCAATAATCCCGGTTTTATCAATTCAAACGGATGTACACTCAAGTCGGGATCATCATACTCTAATTTGCCTGTGCCTGGCTCTTTTGCCGATGGCTTCCAATTATGCCAACTGTTTGAATTCCAAACGTCATCGTTGGAAGCGTCTGGCCGACCTACCCGGCCAAGATCATATTCTAGTTGGTCAGCGTCTTCCTCATAATCAGCGCTGACGTCATTTATGGAATTGATATTAAATGTTCTCGAAGTAGATACTAATCCGAATATGTTTAACAATATAATTATCAATAGTTTAAGTATTTTCATTCCAATTATATTAATTTTAATTAGACTTTTGAACACTTTTTTGTTTATTTCTAATTAAATATAATTATAAAAATATTCGAATTAATTACAATATATCTGTCATTAAAATTACAGAATTAAGAGATAGTTTTTTATATTTTTATTATAATTATCAAGTGTTTCAGTCAATTAGTTTAGATAAAACAAATACTGTAATTGTGTCAATGCATCGAAAATTAGATCATAAATTAGAAACAACGTGTTCAAAATTATTTATTTATTTTAAACAATTATTATTGTTTGAGGTAAAATTAGCAATATAAATTACAGTCAAAGCCCATTTTTATTATTAACAAATTATTCAATTTACAATTTATATTTCTCAATTATTCTACTGACCAAGCGGACAAAAATGGACGTATTTATATTTTAAAAAAAACTTAAAAAAGTAAATTGAGTGTATTTAAACACGGCTAAATATGCTATTGCAACGGATCTGTGTCATTGATACCATTTGCATGTTCGAGTCAGAAATTTTAAATTTATTATTTAGGCCAAATTTTAATGTTAAAGTAAAAATTGATAAAAAAATTTACCAATTAATTGCACTTTTATTTATTATAGATTTACAACTAATTTAATAAACAAAATTTTAATAAATAACAATATAAGCTTTGTTAAATCTACCAAGATGTGTTTTTATAAACAATGTTTAACAGGAAATGATTTGTAAAAAATACAAACAAAAATACCCTTTAAAATATTCAATAGTTGAATATAGATATAAAAATTTGAGTTTTAAGCTCTATTAATCTACTTTAAAATATTGAAAAGAAACTTTGGGTTTTTGAAGTAAAAATATTTTTAAAATTTTAAATGTAAAATATATGACAAGATCTTAGCTGTTAGTTCAAAAAGCATTTACTAAAGTATAACTGTTTCTTAAACATCCAAAAACAATGTATTTGCAGTGTCCTAAGTCTGGCCTTAGCATTGCAGATATACCTTTTTACGTGTTAACTAAAACTAAGTAACAATTATTTTACCAAAAGAGCTTGGCCACTACCGTAAAAGTACTATATCCTTTAATTTTTATATTTTTATTAATTAAACACATATAGGTATTATGATGTTGTCTATCTTAATACAATGGTAAAATAATTTTAGATATTATTATTTTTAACTTGTTTTATTATCTTATTATATTGGTAATAATATTATTTAATAGTTTTATTATAATTTATTGCTATTTTGCATACAAGAATTTTACTCAGATTTACTTTAAACGACATAATTATTTTATTTTAACATAAAATAGCATAAATAACATCTTAATTTAAAATATCATCAGTATTTAAACATAATCTAAGTTAAAATAACATTTTATTTAAATTGAATAAATATTTTACTTATTAAAATAAAATCTGATTGGTTATTGCCATAAACAATTTTTGTAGCACTTCTACAATTTTACAAATAAATTTTTTCTGTAGTTTCCTTTCATTTTTTCAACTTTTAACCTAGATTTTTTAATTCTGTAAATAATTAAACGCGGAGATTGTGCGCGGAGATTCGGTCGATAAATTATTTAATATTTTGTAAACGTCTTATTCTTTTCTATTGAAAATTGAACTTTTTATTTCTAATTTTGTAAAAATTTTAAATTAAATTTTATTGCATTTAGTAATTGCTAAAGAATATAATTATATAAAAAAATTTAGGGAAAATCTCTATTGGCGGTGGCCCAGGTCTCTTAAAGCATCTTTTGACATTATTGATCAATTTAAATTAACTTTACAAATAAAGTGCCAATATTTGCATTTTTGACAAAAACCTTTACTACTGATATTTATTTTTTAATTTAAAAGAAAATTACATTTTATTGGTTTTCATAACTATTTTTATTTTTATAATAATATGCTTTTAATTTGAATTATATTATCATTCTAAAAATCTTACAAGTTAGAATTTAATATGCTTTTAAAAATTAATTAAACTTTATATAAATATATAATTTTAATATAAAAATTAAACTGAATATTAATTAATTAATATCTTTAATGACAAATTTCTGATTGAAAATTTCATCAAACAATTCCGATAATTCATTCATAGAGTAAGCGCTCATATCTTTGGAAATTTCGAACAAAAGCTCATTTTTATCAAAAATCAATTCTGAATTCAATTCTGAAATTGAATTATTATTTAAACTATTGTCAGATTCGATGTCATTATTTTGTTCATTACTACTATTACTACTACTTTCGGGCTCTGTTGTGTTGGAACTATTAATCTCCATTGGAATCAGTGGCTCTAACACTACCGGCCAATGATGTGACTTAACTGGATTTTCGAGCAATTTGTTTGTACTGTCATCTGTCAATAGTTGCGATGAGTTTTCAATTGGGGGTTCTCTCGAATTCGGTTTAATACTCGTATTTACAGTTAATGTACTCAAAGTTGAGGCTTCACTTAATGAAACGTCTGAAGAATTGCTAACAGGTTTGTTTGGTTTTGGGGAATTTATTGGTTTAATCCAAGCGAGTGCCTCAGCCGGTCTCCACGAAATTTTTGGCTTTTTAAACCAACCTCTCCTTCGGGTCGGTTTGGCGACATAGCTCGCACCCGGACTTGTTTTGAAATATAAATATTTACCTGTTTTTAGTGACTCTCTTATAGTCGAATAAGTTGAAGTGATTTCGTTAGCTAGTTCATTTGCTTTATTAAATTTAGACAACTCTTCAGTTTGACTATTCTTGCCATTGTTTCCATCCAAACCACTTCCAAAGTCATAAAACATTCGGTTTTTGTTGCCATCACTTGTTATCGCATTTAATGATTCGATTTGTTTGTTGTTTTCGACATTTGCTTCGAAAGACGAATAAATAAGTATTGAAAACAAGAAAATAAAAGTGATTTTTGTCATTATATTAGTAAATAAAATATGCAATAATTTACTAAAATGTGAGCACTGGTTGATTTTTGTAAAATTGTGCTAACTAATGAAAATTAAATTTATTCACCTTAGTGTGCTCATTTACAATTATTTAATTTTACTCATATTGCAGATGTTTTAACTATTTTTATCTAATTATGAATTTTTGTTTAGTATTTAACATACATTAGAAACCAAAATCGGATTTACTTTTCTGAATCCAATCTGATCCAAATTGTCTCAGCTGTTGATCCAATCTAAACGTTAAAATTTTGGGATCCGATCTGAAATTATATATAATATTGAATAAAATTTTCATATATGTTTCATATATAGTTTTAAAATATATATATAATTAATAAAGAAAATTGTAACAAAAAGGTTTATCCATTATATATACAGTATATACACATATAAATTAGTATACAATTAATATGAATATAATAGATGAATTTTTTTGTTAGAATTTAATTTATTTATTATTTATATTTCTTAAAACTATTTGTTATTAAATAATATTTACTGTAATTACTTTTTTAAATTTTAATATTAAATTAGATAAAATATAAATTAATTGTTTGGTTTGTTCTCTACTAACTCGGCTTCGTACCTTAGCTTAAAACTGCTTGCTAATTTTTGTTGTTTTAATCTAAAGAATAAATTTCATACATTGCATAACCAATTCTTATATTGGCTAAATAAACTAGTTAAATCCAGTAAATAATTAATTTAATAAATCCTTTTACTCAAATTATATTAAAATTAAATTTAAATAGTTCACTAATAATTATTTTAATAATTGTATACAAAAAAGTTTATATTTAAACTTTTTTAAAACTTTATTAATACGATAATAAATGCAAATTATTTTAGTTCTCTAAGCTAGCTGTAGATACGCTGTGATTGTTAAATAAACAGTAAATAAGTATATAAGTATATTGGCTTAGAAGTTCAAATTAATGTTGAAATAATAATATATATTTGTTGGAAAGCTTGATATCCAGACGTGTCTGCTACACGTGTTAAGCAAAGACTATCGTGACCAAATAATATAGTGATATCAGCCGAATGTTAGATTAGTATAGAATAACACATTAGGTGTAATACTATTGGTTAGCATTAACACAAACAATATAATTGGGGACCATATTGCTAGTGCCACATGTTAAAGACATTCGTGTTGATATCAGAAAAAGAGACAGGTAAGCTTTTACTATTAATATATAATATAAAATTGAAAACAATATGAACTATGACTAAATATGACTTAATACAGTAATTTTAACAATTAAGTTTAATAAATAATTTTTTATTTAAAAAATTAAAATTTATTAAATAATTAAATAACATGTTAAAATTAGTTAAACAATACTTTAATATTTAAAATAAAATTACAAAAAAAAATATTTTTAGAATAATTTAATTCTCAAAATTAGTGAACAATTGTGTCGACTCTTTCAATACTAACGGCTCTCCCAGTTCTGACTTTTCCGGTGTTTCCAACTGTTGAGGTATTGGCGAATTGTCCCGTTTTGGTGATTTAGTCAGTTCTTTGAATCCGAACGGTTCGTCGTTTGGCGTCGATTCAGTCGTTTTCTTTACATCAATTGAATTAGTGGTCAATTCTATTGTCGAATCATTTGAATCAATCGAATCCTTCGGTCGTTTTGAGTCATCGATGGTCTCAGCGATGTCTTTAAGTTTAGAAGAATCGCGAATCATGTGCTGTCCAACCCATGGCTTCTTCAGGTTTGGAGGTCTGAATACGGGTTTATTCGGCGGCTTTTGAGCATTCGGTCGGTTAATGTCCTGATAGTCAGGATAATCGAACTCATCGTTGTAATGATTGTCGAATGCGCTATATTTGGGTGTTTTTGGTCTTCTGGTCGCATAACTGGGTGTGTTTGTGGGCAACCAAGGTGCTTTCCCCGATTCCGGTTTTGTGTATGAGTTCCAATAATTCGAATCTGGTTTTGGGTTCGGTTTAGTCTCTGGTAGGTATGAGAAGTTGGGCTCAAAACTGTTTGGATTGTACTCTGACGACGAATGGTCTGGTTTGTAGCCCGAGTGCCACGAATTTAATGGTTGCTTTGGTTTTTGATTTGATTCGTAATCTGGCCTGGTTGGCTTTAACTCCGGCTTAGTTTTTGCATCTTCCATATGCCACTCCTCTTCGTCTTCTGGTTTCTGCTCTGGTATCCAGGGCTCGGGTTTAAGATTTAATTCATATTCTGGTTTCCAATACTCGGGTTTGGGTTTTGGCTTATATTCTGGTTTCCAATAATCGGGTTTAGGTTTTGGTTCATATTCTGGTTTCCAATAATCGGGTTTAGGTTTTGGTTCATATTCTGGTTTCCAATAATCGGGTTTAGGTTTTGGTTCATATTCTGGTTTCCAATAATCGGGTTTAGGTTTCGGTTCATATTCTGGTTTCCAATAATCGGGTTTAGGCTTTGGCTCATATTCTGGTTTCCAGTGTTCAGGTTTAGGTTTAGGTTCGAAATCCGGTTTCCAATATTCAGGTATAGGGTTTGGCTCATATTCCGGTATAGGAAGTGGTTCATATTCTGGTATAGGGTTTGGTTTAAATTCTGGTTTCCAATAATCGGGTTTAGGTTTTGGTTCAAATTCTGGTTTCCAATAATCGGGTTTAGGTTTTGTTTCAAATTCTGGTTTCCAATAATCGGGTTTAGGTTTTGGTTCAAATTCTGGTTTCCAATAATCGGGTTTAGGTTTTGTTTCAAATTCTGGTCTCCAATATTCAGGTTTGGGTTTCGGTTCATATTCTGGTTTCCAATACTCGGGTTTGGGTTTTGGCTCATATTCTGGTTTCCAAATCTCGGGTAAAGAGTTTGATTCAAATTCTGGTCTCCAAGGTTCGGGTTTAGATTCTGGTTTCCAAAAATCAGGTTTAGGCTTTGATTCAAATTCTGGTTTCCAATAATCAGGTTTAGAATTTGGTTCAAATTCTGGTTTCCAATAATCGGGTTTAGGTTTTGGTTCAAATTCTGGTTTCCAATAATCGGGTTTAAAATTTGGTTCGAATTCTGGTTTCCAATAATCGGGTTTGGGTTTTGGTTCATATTCTGGTTTCCAATATTCGGGTTTAGAATTTGATTCGAGTTCTGGTTTCCAATAATCGGGTTTGGGTTT
>JAQFXP010004691.1:0-10278 GCA_034693685.1 Belba bartosi
ATAATGTCCGTTATTTTACCTTTCGTTACACCCCCTTCCCTGACTGGGCCCAACCCGACCATGCCTAACCCTACATAAAACAAAAGTATAAAACAATATATAAACAAATGTCACTAAATATAAGTAGAAATTTAGTTATAAATCTAAAAATCTAGAAATTAGATCCATTTGATTGTTTTTGTTGTTAATTAACAGAACAATTCTTTCGAATATTAAATGTAACTTAATTAAACCACATTATTATCAAACAAATGTAAACAACAAACAGTAATAAGTCAGATAATGTCCACATCTCATAGTTCAAAAGAGTTGATTAACACTTTAACTGCTTAATAAACATACAAAAACAATATATCTACATAGTCCTAAGGTTGACCTTGTAGGTCTATGCATATATATTGTTTTTGTATGTTTAACAAATAGTATATAAGCTAACAAACATTTTGATTTCTTATCTTATGGGCATTACTGGTAATAAGTTTACATTTTGCCACTTTGTAACTTTGATATTTATTTTTATTACTTTTAGATTCACTTATTACTCTATGACATATTACTATGTATTACTACGTATTACTAAAAGTTCAATAAATATTGTTGTGTTTATGATGAGAATAAGCAATGAAACTTGACTAAAATGTGCTAAAAACCTTTGTTAAGAATAAATGTATTTGAAGATTGTAGCATATTGCAATTACAAAGCATATAGACATATAGACATATAGACATATAGACATATAGGCACATACCGTGACTAAAAATAAAGTTGGCCAAATACAGGTCCAGTTCCCGGACGGACACATTGATGTGATATGGATTGACGCATAGGCTCGGGTGAAGACATTCAATTGACTTTTCCAGACGCTCGCCATCAGTCGATTCCAATGGTATTGCTTTAAATAGTATAACCATTACTAAGTCGAGACGCCATACCTTTACGCGATTAGAATTTGTTTGAATTAGTATTTATAATTGTGATTAGTTTTCCATTATTACCGTAATTGGATTATACAGTATTTACATATTATTTGTTTATATTTATTAATAGTACTCAAAGTAAGCATTTAATTATTAATAATATATCAATATACTGTATATAGTTATATAGATAATGTTAGCTAGTAAAATTAC
This sequence comes from Belba bartosi, assembly GCA_034693685.1. Lineage (NCBI taxonomy): Eukaryota > Metazoa > Arthropoda > Arachnida > Sarcoptiformes > Damaeidae > Belba > Belba bartosi. The sequence goes on from JAQFXP010004691.1 coordinate 1,132, forward strand.
ATTATATTATATTTAATAAAAAATTTTATAAAGTTTTTAAACTTATGTAAATAAAAGCTAAAATTGTTTCAAGCTACTGTATTTGATACAAAATTTTTATTATGTCATATGTACTGTAATTGATGACAATTTTTAAATATCAGGTTAAAAAAATATATCAATATTTTAAAAATAAATTATTTAAATGAGATATGAGTTTCAAAATAAATAAAACTAATTTACAAAATTATTACTAAAAATAAATTTAAGAATTTAGTGATACTTGATTATAATTTGGCTTCATATTTATTGCCCATTATATATCCGTATTATTTTAAATTTTAATGTTTTATTTATATTCAAAATAAAAACAAACTAAACTAAACTACACTAAATAATTACAGTTTATTATAATATAATTTTGGTCAGAAATAAATACAATTATATACAAAATTGCAATTTAAAACTAAATAAATTAATTTCTACTTTTAAGCTAACAAATCTAAATTAACTTTAAATTTGAGTTTAAGTTTAATAACAAATTTCTTCAATTTACAATAAAATGCTACAAAATTAATAACTAAGATAATATTTATGAATTAAGAAAAACTAATATTAGAACTATTTATATGCATGTTTATTTTAAAATCTAACTAAATTTTGTAGCTTATACTTTGGTTTCTTTAATTTATTAACAAAATATAGAATAAAAAGTATAATTTTATAAAACCAAAACTTAAACAACTGATATTTTGTCTCAACCCCTCTTGCTAAACCGGGCACAGAGTAATATACAATATATATACAGTAAAATGCAGCATTGGAATTGGAAGCTCGAACTCGAACAAGTGCTTACCTTGTCAGCCTGCCGCAAACAATCGATCCTCCTCATTTTGCCTTTTTGATCCGGATTGCTGAGCACACAATTAACTCGTTTCTTGCCAGTGATTCCCAATACGAAATCCTCTCTACACTCCTGAGTGATGTCTTTCCTCAGTTTGCCCAACAGACGAGACGCCCATTTCTGCTTCACTTCCAGTCTTTCATTCTAGAAATTCGCCGTTTTTTAGATTCAAGACTTAGTAGAGTTGGTTAAACATAAGTCAAATCACTTTTCATTTTATTGTTTAAATACAATTTTAAGTCTTTTTCTATTTTTTTAAACAATAAATTGCTAATTATTTAACCATTAAATTGTTGCTTTAAATTTATATAAATATTAGAGTTGGCAAACTGAAAAAGTATTGATAAAATACCCCTTGAGTTTTAAACTAGAAAATAGGCATCTTCCCCTCTCTTCAATTGGCGAGCGGCTAATTTTTTCGGTTTATTTTGTGGTTAATGTAATATTTGTAATAATATAATGTAATTAGTATTCATATTTTAAAAACTACTAAGCAAATTAACTTTTTATTAAAAGTGCTAATATAATTTCAAAAATAAACATGTTTGTGTTTTCAAATATTTAAAATAACTTGATTATTTCACAAGTATAATTTTTTTAAAAGTAAAGTTTTTATAACTTTTAAACTTTTATCAATTTTAACTTTGAATTTTTTATAATCACAGTTTCAAAAATATAGCAGCTAACATAAAAACATTTATTAATCTGTAAATTTTAAAACTAAAATCAAATAACTGATCCTAATTGAATAAATAATACTTTCTAATTCAAAATAAACAACCTAATTTTATCCTTTAACTCAATTCATACAGTGTAATTTAACTAAGAGCAAATATTGATAGAATACCTGTAATTCCTCTTTACATCTGCGCTCCTCATCCAAAGTCATGCGTTTTTCGTGTTTTTTGAAGTACTTGCGTTTAGCCGCCTGTAAATTGAACCAGGTGTACGAAAACGACTTGACGTGAGGCAATAGTGCCTCGATGAATGGATGGAATTCATCCTGATCAATGCATAAATTCAAAACAATTAATTCTATTTCAATTAAAAATAATTTGATATTAAATTAAATTTAAATGAATGTTAATTATTAAGCCAAATAAACTATTAAACTTATAAAAAGCAGTCTTTTATATATTTTTATTGTACAGTAAGCCATAACATAAGCCATATATTCTCACTGCTTCCGAAATTAGAGATAAAAGTAGACTCAATGCCCTCACATTGCAATTAAAAGTGCCTATGGTCCGTAAAAGTTGCCCTGTACCTATACAGTATAACTATATTTTTTATAATTGATATTTTGAATTTTTCTACAAATTAAGCTTGAAATAATCGAGTAAACAAAATATAAACAAAGACATTATAAATATATTTATTTAATAAGAACAAATAAATCTATATTTTAATATTATGTCAAATCTTTGACATTATATTAATAATTTCAAATTATTTCCTATTATATAAGCATTTACTCATTTAATACAAAAGATTGGCTACAATTCAATCAAAAACATAATTTTATATTTGACAAAGAGATAGAGTGTAGAGAGGAATAGAAGTTTGGAAAGCGTTTAACACTTTTATCATTTATTGGAGAGAAGAGTAATGTTTTTTAAACTCAATTCTCTATACGAATACATTGAGGAAGTACTGGATTACTACCAATTAATAGCAATTAACTTTTTGGCCATAACATCGTAAACAGTAATAGAATATATAAATAAAATTCATTTTTACAGTATTTGTTTATATCAGAAAACAATGAACTTGACAATTCATTAAACAAATTTTTAAATACTTTTATTTTATTTTTAAAAGTACCGTATTCCTTCACAAATTATACATGCATTTCTAAGGTGAGTTAAAACATTTATGTTTAGAATATCTTATTTTAATTCAACGATTACTATCTCTATCACAGTTTGTAATTATGTTTTAATCTTTAGCAAACTGTAAGAGCTCTAACTTATCCTCAACTTTATTAACCCCTTAAAAGGTTAATCTATGGACACTTCGATCTATAACTTTTGGTCATTCATCTCTTAAATACATAAATTTATAATTTAAAAAACGCTCAAAAAGTATTACAGTTTAGAGGTCAACAAAATTGTAAAAATATGAGCTAAATTACATTTATTATTCATTTATTGTTATTTATTAATATTATTATTTGCTAATTATGTGTTCACACAAAAAAATATTTAATTTAATTAAAAATTTTGTTTAATAAAAAAGTATCAATTTTATTTTTCGACAAAAATCAACATAATTATCATACCTTATACTATTGTTTACTTGTTAATTCAAAAACGTTTTAGAACGCATTATATTGATTCGTTTCTAATGTTTGAAATATAATTAATAATGTTTAAATTAATCTGATTAAATAATAATAGCCATAAAATAGAATATTAAATAGAAATCTATAAAAACACAACTATTTGCAAACTTGCTAGCATTACGTACTGTATCTGAATATTTTTAACAACTTATTAATAATTTATAATAAAAAACAAACAAAAAATGTTTTAATTTATTGTTTTAATAGTTATAAATTATAATTTCTTTTAAAAACGTATATTTTTAAGCTAAAGCCAACAAATTATACATTATTACTTGTGTAACTGTATAATGAGTTTAAGGTAAAATTTACTAATTTTGTTCTGTTTAGTTTTAAACATAAATATTTAAAAAAGTATTTTTAATCTAGAACAAATTTGATATGTCTTATTATGATGTAGCAAAGATTTCGGGCCAAAAGTTTTTATGTTTTTTATGTCTTACTTATCTAAATGTTAAAAACATAATTTATTTTAATTATTTAGACTTATGTTATGTAATTTTGTTGTTCAGAAAAGATACTAAAAATCAACTATATCAAATAATTATATTTATAAATTATTGTCATAAAAATTAATGCTCACCATGTCAATTTTGTGCCTATTTTAAGAAACGTTTAATATGACATATTTAAGCCAATATTAAACAATTTAAACAAGTAGCTATACATTTAAATGAGTATAAGAACTAAAATTAAAGCAAAATAACATTTAAGCAAAAATAAAAATTAAACCAAAATTGATATAAATACAAAATGCAATTAATAGTATCCAAATAATAGAATTGAAAGAATGTGTAAAATATAGTCAAAAATATAATGAATATTGTTTACAAGAAATGGTGAGAAATTATCTAGGATATCAAATAAATTAGAAATTTTATTTTTTTTAACAAAAAATTATTTGTAAAAGCAAAATTTAAAAATAATTAAACCAAAAATGAGCCAAGTATAAAAAGAATTAATTAAATACAGATTAAAATTTAATTTAATTCAATTGTTAATAATTAAATTATTAATAAAATATAATATTAAATTATAAACATTTGTGGAATTAAATTAATTTAATTGTTAATAAACACAATATGTATACAAATAAACAACAAATAATTATATAGCCAAGATAAAAACAACGGTTTGAATTTTTAAAATAATTTTTCAAAAGAAAACAATGATTATATGATTATTATATATTTTAAAAAATTATATAAATATAAGTTTCGCTTATAATCATAAACTAAGAAAAAGTATATAAAATATCGCTTAAAAAGGTAAACAAATCAATTTTTGGCCTAAAAATATTGATATATACCCGTTATCAATAAATATATGTTTACTTTATTTAATAAATTTAATAACTGAATAAATATAACATTAAAATTGTGTCTAAAAGTTGTGACAAAATTTGTGTCACAAAATACCAATTGACATGTTAAAAATATATATATATTAGTTTTAATGAAATTATAAAACAAGCATTGTTAGAATTTATGAAAATTTTTATTGTCATCAAAATTCGACATATATTTAAAATAAAACTAGTTAATAAATAGTATTCAATTGTGCAAAATAGAAAACAAAATTACTCTCTCTTTCTCTCTCTCTTTCTTTATATTTCGCATAATTTTGTAATAATATATCAATCAATTGAATACCAAATAGAAAATAAAACACATTTGGTATTAAAATCATTGATAACAAGGTATACTAAAAAAACACTCTTCATACAAATAATACACTTTTATTGAATCTCTTTTCCTATAAATAAAAATTATTTTTGAATACAATTCCTAACTTCCAGGATATTAGTAGTAATAAAATGAATAATTTAGAAAACATTCATTCAACAATAATTCTATAAATTGAATGTTTTAATTTTGACATTTGTGATCAAAATACGTGATTTCTATTCACATTTTATTATAATAGTTTTATTAATATAGCATTTTAAATTTTAATAACAATTATTTTTATATTATAAACTCTTTAACTCTAAATCAAAGTTTATATATAAAAATTGTTGTCATAAACAAAATTTTCTAATTTGTTAAATCATCTTTTCCATTTTAAAATATAATTAAGTAAATCATCAAGCTTTCTTATAAAGTCTATTAATAATAACAAAACTTAAATCGCAAGTTTAACTAGTGATAAAATGTCGGACATTTTTTGTTTTATTTTTGCTATCTAACTGATTTCAAACTAAATTAAATGAAATTATTTTAATTTAAATTGAATTGAATTTACAAAACATTTAAAAATTGCCAAGCACAAATAAATTATATTAATACTGTACAAATTTGTACCGTCTATTGCAATTTTATTTTAAAAATTAAATATTATTTAATTAATGTTTAATTTGATAAATAAATTTTAAAATATTTTTAAGAAATGTAAAATTTATAAAAATTAAACAAATTTAAAATTTAAGTGATTTAAAAATGATCTTAATTTTATTGATACACTTAAACTCGTTTCAAAACAAGTAGTGAATAGTCTATAGGGTTTAAGACAAAAATAGAACAGTCACTAAATGACTGTATATTTGCATATTAGTAAATGCGGTCGGAATTACTAAATAAATAAAATAAAAACTTATTTATAAATTTGGTTTTAAAAATACATTTAAAAAAAGACAAATGTTAAGATTATGTGAAATACGCTGAGCATAAGAACTAATAGTTGAGCGCAAAAATTTGGCATGATTCCCGCAAACACTATATATCTAATGAATTGTTTAAAAATAAAAAGTTTCTTCTCTTATGTGTTCATTCGCTTTAAGATTTCTATTAATATATCATATTTTTAAAGATTTTGTAAATATATTTCAGTTTTCAATAGAAAATATTTTTATAACTGTTTGTTATTCATCGATTACATATTCTATACAGTCAAGTTCATTTTTAACAAACAAGTGCTTATAAACTTAAAACCAGTTACCGGCACAAGTTTTAAATTAAATAATAATCGGTTATAACAAATCCGCTTGTTACAAATACCTAGTTGTACTAAACAATTTTGAAATATGCAAATCAAATATGTATATAATGGAGCAATAGATGCAGCAATATGCAAACTGTTATTTTTAAAATAAAATAATTACAATTAATTAAATTGTAAACGCTTTAAAACATAAAGTTTTATTTATAAATTAACAATTATTTAATTATCACTAACTAGGCTTATAACTCAACTTGTTAAATAAGTACTGAATTAAATTTTAAACAGGATTTAGAAATTAAATAAAGTTATAAAAACAGTGGTTTTTATTGAAAAGCAACAAAATATATTCACTGACCAAATAGTCGACATAATATTTATTAGAAATAAAATTTAAGCCAATTTTGCGCAAATAATCAGAACTGACTGGTAGTAAATAAACAAAATTTAATAGTAATCGGAAAGAGTAATAGTTAAGAATTTATACTATATTTAAAACAATAAATATTTAAAATAAAATTTAAAATGTTTTATAAGTATAGCAAATATAATATACACTCAATTTTAGCAAATCAGATTATAGCAAAAACAGAGATTGAGAAGGTCGGCCAATCCATGGGGGATCAAGGGAGGGATTTTTCAAAATGTTTTGGCCAAAAAACTTAGGGGTAATATCAGGGGAGAGATTTTTTCAAAAACGCTCAATAAACCCATATATTTATGATAAAATTTTTATCAATTTAACTGGATTTAAACCGGATTTATCATCAATTTAGGGAAAATTTCCTAATTTTGGTCAAAAAACCCCAAAAAAAGTCGAGGGGTACCTTTACTCGGACCAAATGCTAGGAGGGGATACTTCCAAATTTTCAAACTAAGAGAGATTTCTGGCTGATCCCAACCCCTTCTCAATATCTGAGCAAAAACAAATTTTTACTGTATTACAAATCCTAGTACATAATATATTTTAAAAATTTAGTCAAACCAACTTGTTTGTTATTAGCAAGGTTTACTGTAATATATTAATATTTCCCACAATTAAAACTTTAATTTTATAAAATAAATATTTTCTATCTTTTATTTTAAAGTGTTAATATGTTCAGTAATATTAATTTTATTATATATAGATTTAATTTTACTGTTTTAAAATTATTAATAAAAATAATAAAATTTTAATAAGTATTAATTTTTGGCATTAAAATTTATTTAATTAAATCATAATTTTAAACAATATAAATCGTGTTATAAAAATTTATAAATTGTAAATTTTTTAAATGCAATTAAAAATTTATTATTTATTAATCATGACTTTAAAATAATAAATGTTGCAAGAAAAAATATGTAAATAGCTGTAGTTAATATAAATTCAAATTTTAAATCGCATTATATACACTTGCATACAATTATACTGAATGTAACTACTATCTAAAAATTAATAAAATTTTTAATGTTTAAATATTATTTCAAAATATATAAATTAATTTATTATATATAAAGTCAAATTTATTATAAGATAAAATTTTTTTAATGTTTCTAAGTAAAAACTATTTTGCAGCTTAAATTTTTTTGACTCAAATTTAGTTTTACTTATAATAAAAAATTAAATAAAACAAAATTTATATATTTTTTAATACAAACACCATCTATTTAAAATGTTCCGGCTTATTAATAATTTAAACTTAAAAATTTTAATTTTCTTTAAACTTTTATTTAAATCATTAATTTTAAAAATCACCATGCATAGACGTTTAATATATTTCAATTTCAAATAATAACTAAAAAATAATCAATTTATAAACTAAATAGATACGTTTTACATCATTTTTCTTATTACACTTTAGAATTTAAAAAGATTCACTCTAAGTTTTAAAAATAGATTTACATTTCAAGTTCTTTTTCAACAAATATTTGCATAAAAACAAAATGATTAAATCTCTAAAACTTATCATTTTTATAAATAATTAAACTATTTTAGTCGCTACGAGTTAACATGTTACTTATGAGTTAGTTAATATTTAAAATATTGCAATAATTAAATAAATTTGCAACTTAAAATAAAAAAATTTAATTTAAATTAAAATTTAAGCTGGGCTATATTTAACTTTTTAACAATTAATAATAAAAAAACAATAGCAGCAAAGTAGACAATAAGGAGCAATGGTGGCAATGTAGGAATGATAGACTTACCAGGGGCATACAGTCCCAGTGTGTTGTGTGTCCGCTGGCAAGGGCTGCAATGGTCGTGACGTCCGACGAACGGTAATTGTTTGGCGAACTAGTGGTCACCACAACAACCATTAGCTGTGATCAGAAACACAGGGATAGAGTGAGCACTGGTTGCGGTCACTTCGGTGTCTATAGCAATACGAATGATTAGATCGGCATTCGTCGGCACTCGGGCTCAGTCTGCAGAGACAAAGAGATAAAAGTTCAGACAAACGCACTTCAACATTAAACAAACTGGTTCAAATTTAGCAGTATAAAACTCAAAAATTATAAAACTATAAAGGCAGTTTTAAAATATAGAAAACTATCTTTTTTCTAATCAAAACTTTTCTATATATCATAAAAATTGATATTATTTTTTGTCAAATCCACTCTTCGGCTAAGACTCAACACAAGACTTGAAAGTTAGTATTAAAAAGAGAAAACATCCCAAACATGACTATCAAAAGAAATAGTTGATCGGAAAGTTAGAAAAAATGTTTATTTTTTAGATTTTATTATATTTTTTTATATAAAACGAGTGACAAATGGATTCGCGCGCTTTGATTGTTGTTTTGGTTGAAAAAGTAGTGCAAACTCTATGTCTATAGTGATAGACAATAGGACTGAACGCCAGAAGAGGTGTGTTTTTCACGCAACGAGTGTTCGACTAAATAAAGTAGTTCTCAGATCTCTCCTGCTCTCTCTCTCCTGCTCTCTCTCTCCTCTCTCTCTCTCTCTCTCCTCTCTCTCTCCTCTCTCTCTCTCTCTCCTCTCT